>CAJNIZ010025302.1:63928-75930 GCA_905231905.1 Symbiodinium pilosum
GCCCTGGTTAGCGGGAGCTCAAATTCAATAGGGGAGTACTATAGGGCGTATCAAATAAAGGGGTATACTAGGAGTTTAGATCATAGTTCATATGGGGATATACACGGTAAAAAGTGGGGGGGGTGTAGGGTTTAGGGCTATTGCCGATATGCAGGGTAATATAGGTGATCCCAGGGCGTGTATAGGGCACGTGTATGAGAATGCAAAAGAAACATGGAAACCACCATATCATGTCGGGTTTAAGTTCAAGGTTTAGGGTATAGGGTCATTTCCCCAGTATCAAATAGAAAAGAACATGGGAACATGACATGGAAACTGTGTTCATGTACAGTTTCTAGGATAATTGCCAATATTGTGGTCCGTACCACACATGATGGCCGATAAAGAAAACCGATGAACATTGCCTTTTTTCAGGCATTGGTTCACCAGTACCGTCCTGCAGATATGTGCGATTATGTGCGTTATGTGAGGGTTTGACATCTTTACATTTTCTTTCCTTGGGTCTTAGCCAAGCTTATCTCGGTACTTGGGGGCTGAGGTTGGTGGGGTGATACCCCATCCAAGCTGTTTGGTAGTCTCCACCCAATATGGACCCAAAACTCCTGTAACACTTATTATGGGGACCCTCCAAGATGGTAAGTTGTGGAAAGCCCCCAATGAGCAAGTACCCAAGGCTTCAACAATATTCATTTTGAAGTATGGTGCACTGCCGAGGTTCTTCTGAAGAGCTATTCTGTAGCTCCTTGAGACACCGGCCTGCAGATTTCACTTGTGTCACAAATGTTCTGCCGATCTTTGATCAACAGCCAGACTTCATACTGGGTGACGGATCTCCAGTTCACAATGTAACCCCTTAGCTTACAGCCGCAAGCTCCACACAACGTGCTGATGGGTTCCCATGCCATGTGCAGGACCCTTCGTTTGAGTGACCCCCCAAAACGGAATCCCTCCACATTTAGCCATCTCTGCTTGCCAAACAGTGGATGCACAACTCGCTGCTGTCAACATCAATTTCAAAGATAACAAGTGAACAGCGGTTGCCTTATAGAATCAGCCTTAGCGCCTCTCCCGCAACACTCAAATTTCCAAGACAAACTTGCATATCACGAGAGATGTGGACTAAGTGCACACTCATCTATTTTCTGAATATTGGCTGTAATGATTCATCTTTGTCTTGTTATGAATACTGGGTTTTGTTGTTACCCACATCAGCATTCGTACTCTGATTAACATAATTTGTGTGCATTGGGTCATTCCCCCATGCAGTAGCAGTTTCCGCAACGGGCAATGGGACTTGAAAGAGCCCCTGACGAAGACCCCTTTAAGGACAGTTACTGTGTGGGGGATATAACTCAATATATGTTAGGTGGACTCCCCACCCAATGATAGTGGTATAATCGGAATATAAGAGACCCTAATATAATAACTATTTTTCCTTATTGTCACTAGTACTGAGTGGGGAGTCCACCTAAGATGTATGGGTGGTTTTCAAAATTATGGTCCCTTTTTGGGTACCCTAAATATTAGGGGCCATATTGTAGTAGGGACCCAAAAAGGGACCATAATTTTGACAACCACCCATATGTGTCAGCACAAGGCAAAGTTGTCCGTGTCTCGCTGGCTGCTTCGTGGTGGCCTCAGATGCTTCCCTAAGGGTCCAAGTACCCCAAGACGCGTCCCTTTAAATGGCCTGTAGGGACACACAGTAGGTGATTTTTTTCTGGATATTCATTTCAGGTTTGAAGCACACAAATAATGGGGCTTCAGGGCCCAAGTACGGTTTTGAGGTACCTAGAACTAGAACTTTTAAGGATTGGATACTGGGACCTCAGGGCCTTCTGGGATTTTTTGGGACAGACAGGGACATAAGGGTTCCGGGCACAAGCACCCAGATTATCGCGGATTGGTGTCTCAAGTATAATGATAATCTGAATGGTGTTGGGACATCTTGAAGCCCAATGTTGAATGCTTGGAGCCTGAGGGTTTGGGGTGGGAGCAGGATTTTGATTGAAAGCTGTGTTGGGGAAGATTACCTCAGCGCAGTTGGGTTTAGGTAGTGTCACAAGTTGTTGCCTAGCCTGTCTGATTCTTCCTGGCAGCTAGCAGGGAGGTGTCAGACGACTTCACACGTATGCTTCTCGCCTTCAAGATGTTCGACATCTATAAATTCTACAAGTTTACAGACTCACATGAGGATCTGGAAGATTAGTCCCAGTCCTCTATGGGATTCCGGATTAGAGCCGGCACCTGGGGAACAGCTTTCTTCCTTATCCTCACACTCAAGATCATATTCTTCGGATACGCGGTGTACAGTTCCCTTTCATTGCCTTGGGGCTGAATGAGCGGCTTCTTGTTGGCCCAGAGTTCTTCTTGACGTCCAAGTTGAAGATATAGGTGTTCCCATGTAATGGAAGAACTAAGGCAGAACATTTGCCAGGGTATGCAAAGGCCACGTAATCTATGAGATACAAAGCTATCCAGTTCATAGGGTTTGACCCTTTAGTATTGAGAGCTGCCGACCCTCTCAGCATCCTGGCCTAGCCTCTGAAAAGGGCTTCCTACATCATCGCATGATTTGCAGAAGTCCCGCAACCCAAAGATGAACCACTTAGCAAATAAGATGTGGATGCCCTCCAAGCCCCACAGCCCCACTGGTCGCCCACTTTGTCTAGAGAAGCCGGGTGGCAAGATCGGTTTCTTCGGATAATAAATACTTCCAATTCAACTACTCCAAAACCGCTATAAGCCCGATGGAACCAAGAGCATATACGGGACCCCCTTGCAAAGCTGAGCCCAATGTCCGATCCTCAGCGCTTCTATAGGATGGCCGATTCCAATCTGTGACGACTGACGGGCAGCCGAAACCAGCAGCTGAGGGCTTCAGGGATGCGGTTTCCCAAGACAGTTGGGTCCCTTTTGTAGCCCCCTATAGTACAGAGCCCTAAAACCCTAAAACCCTAAAACCTTAAACCCAGGACCCTAAAACCCTAAAACCCTAAACCCTAAAACCCTAAACCCTAAATCCAAAGCCTTCTGAGTGACCCCAAAAGGGCCTTGTTTCAGGCTAGTGAATATCGAGCTTGGCCAGAAATAAGTGGCAGGAAGAGGAGATTCTATATGAACTATAGTCTAAACTCCTTAAAGGGGGATGTATAGGGGGTTATATAGGGTTCCATAGGGTTCTATAGGGTTCTATAGGGATATATAGGGTTTAGGGTTTAGGGCCTAAACTCCTTAAAGGGGGATATATAGGGCATTCTATAGGGGACTACTATAAGGGTTATTAAGGGGGATACTAGGAGTTTAGACAATGGCTTCCTTTGTCCCCTGCGCTTGCTTGAAATAGCAGTTTCGGGCTTTAGGGTTTAAACTAGCCCCCTGATTAATAAACCTTCTGCCCTTAATCGGGATTACAACAGGGATCCTAATATTAAGGCCCTTAAAGGGAGGGTTTTATTAGTCATGGGTCTACATTAGACCCTTAATTAGCCCTAAACCCTAAATAGTAGTTTCCATTTTCTTTTCCATTCTCCCTATATAACCCGTTATTACTACATTACCCACATACAACCCCTATATACTCCCTATATAACCCCTATATCATCCCCACATTAGGGCTTCAGTATCCGTAAGCCTTGATCCCTTAGTCAGTATCCTATGGTCCGACGTCTATACACTTTCTTCTTTCCCATGTCATCGTGTAAGCCAGCTTCGGCGTGTTCCTGGAAGTCTTACAAATCCGCTCATGCCAGCATGAAATGCACCCCATCCCCTAATGTTGTAGATGTTTCCCCCACAGCAAACCATTTGCATCTTGGGGGCCATATTTGATATGGGGGGTGGGGGTGGGGTTTTAATGTTACCAGGGAATTCCTGTGGATACGTTGCACCGCCGTATATAGCCCTAATCATGGTAACTGCAGTACAGGATCCCAAGTGGTGCAAAAAAACATCCATCCTCCTTAGGGCTCCCAAATCATTTTGATGGTAGCCTTGTTTTGTGGTTTCTGGGCCAATGTACCTACTTGGGGGGGGGGTCAAGGTAGTTGCTCACAGTTCAGCACAGAGGCCCTGAGCTGCATGTTATGCTCGGCTATTCCTGCATCATAGGAGTTTTAGCGATGCTCCTGCAGCAGTCTAAGCCGGGAGGAAAACGTGTCTGCAGCCGTCGAAGGCTTGATCATCTCGGTCAGCACACGGTCGAATTTCAGAAGGGATACGCACTCGAGATGCAATTTCAGAAGAAGTTGTCTGATGTATCAATGTGGCTTCAATATCCTGAGGAGTGTCCTGCTACCAAACACGACAAACCAGCCTGGTTGGTGGATGTCACTGGGGACATCCGAATGTCCGTGTGAGTTGTGGAGGTTCTTGCAGGATAGGTAGGTTAGCTCTACGTGCTTTGCGATGTTCCTTCCCAGAATGCGAAGACAATCTCAAAACACGTAACATCGGATTTCACAGAGATTTTCAAATTATCAGAGATGAGAACATACATTCTTACTGGGTTTGACAATCCTCAAAACCCCAGAGATCCAAGCCTTCAAATATTACCCACTTTGGACCCTAAAGCCCACAAGTAACACCTACTTTGGGCCATTTTGATGCACAGAGAAAAGCTTCAGGTTGTAGCTTGTAGCTGCCCGCGTTGTTTGGCTGTTGCTGTTGGCTCACAAATGGCCCACAAACAGTCTTTTGCTGCCGAAATGCCACGGCACCCGGTCCAGAGTTCAGAGTTTGTGCTTTGGTGCTATTGTGGTAGGTTCCCTAAATAGGGGTATTGCAATGTAGACCCCAATTCAATATAATCGTTTTGCTGGGAAGCCCAAAAAGTGTTGGGTTGGTACCGCCCAATTTTGAGAACCCTCCCCGGCTGGGAGCCCTTGGCTGGCTCAAGACTTGTCTAGGGTTTAGGACTAGGGCTTAGGGTTTAGGGTTAGGGCGTACCATGCAGAGAACCCAGGGTCGGGTCTGAAAAACCCCGCCTTGGGTAGCAAATCCACATCTGGGTTGTTGGCTATCGACTGACATGATGACGGCTAAGTTTCTGAGCGGATCTCGTTGTTGCGGCACATCTTGCTGGAACATTGAGTGTGTACAGCGCATTAGTCGTGAGATTCCTTCCTCGAAAGTTGGAACATCTATCACAAGGTAAGACCTAGTTGGGTACGCGTGCTAATGCTATGTCGCCTGCTTGCGGCATATCTGCTGACAGCCAACTCTTTGGACCACCAGTGCCATGACCCTTTGTTCAAGGCGTGACGCAGCTGCAAGTGGCAGGGTTGAGGCTTGCAGCAACCGTGTGCAGTAGCGGGAGAGGTTTGTCTGAGAATTTGCTGCAGACCCTCTGTACTAATAGACGGCAGACAAATTCAGGGATTGCCCAGGCAAGGTTGTGCTTGTGATTTCGGGCTAGGACAAGATTGGGGTGGGGCACAGACTAGAGGAATTTCGAAATTCGGTGTATACCTTGCTGATTCTGCAGTGTGTTGGAATTGGACTTGTGGGAGGATGTTTCACTGTGAACTGTGGATGCTGGGCTGTTGGTAGAGGTGTAATGAGTTGTCAAGATCTCGCAAGTGTTAAACAGATGTGTGCTGAGACTCCTGCTCCTCCTCCTCCTCATGCCTCCATCACATGGCCGACTGATTCATGATACCCGATTTGGAAATGTTGTTCAGTTTCATACTTTAGTCGGAACCGTAGATATACTCTCAGGACAATCAAGCGTTGAGACTGGTTTGGTACTTGGACTTGAACCGTTATGCTTCAAAGCTAGCATAGTCCCAGTTTCCCTTGATTTCTGATTTAACATGCTTCTCCCCATATAATCCCCAACATCTACAGATTTTATTCAGCCATGGTGAACATGTCTCGGAAGCCGAGGCACTGGTTTGGAGAGTATGGCTCCGCCACTGTCCAGGCAGGATACCAGGGCTTGCTGGTGGGGCTCCCTGCACAACAAGAAGGAATCTGGGAGTCTCGCACCTGTGTGGGGGTTTTCTTGTAAGGAATCCTGTTTGGCCTTTGTTTGCTGCTTCATCAGCATCTTTCTCTCTCTGAATGGACATGAGTGGTTGGGGATGTTCTCAGGCTGTGCTAGTGATAATATTTAGTTTGTTTGGCCTACAGGAGTTCGGTGCACAGCACAGGAATCGTACTGGAGAAGCGTGACATGCAAGTTGTTGCCTTCCTGGCATCATGCCCAGACTCAGGCAAACTATGGAAACATCGAGATGTCGCTAGACTTGTTGGGGGGGATTAGTAGGGAACAGGCGAATGTACGACATGGGGGCCATTTTCCCTCATTGCCTATTAACCGCCAGCAAGTAGATGTTGAGCTGTAAGCTCAACAAGGCTTAACGCCTGTGACTAGCGTGTTGTAAACATCATTGAGATCAGTGCTGCTGAGCCTGCAACTACGTGTGCATTAATAAAATTGAAAAGCAATAGCAATAGTACGTAGTACTAGGAGTAATCGTGATACTCGTAATAAGAGTGATACCACGGAAGCCAAGTCACCACTGCGGTTGCAGCTGCGAGTGCTGATATCTGAAAACTCACCTCTGTTGCAAAGTCCCCTCAAAATATGATGGTTGCGTCTTGCAGCACCAAACTCTAGCTTTGTTTCTTGCTTTTTTTGCTTCTTGACCTCTGCGTGTAAGTGGAACTCTCTGCCATGATTCCCTACTTACTAAGAACCAGTAAGTTGAGTAGGGGGTCACATCCAGATTCCTTCTACAGCCCCCAAACAATACTTTGTCCTGCACTAGTTTCAAGGATCTTCGTCCTCAAGCCCGAAATCTTTCTTTCCAGGGCTGCCCCAACCTTTTTACACAAGATGCAGAAAGGAGGCGGGACGCCTTCCAACACTGAATAGCAACTTGGCAGAGTGACAGGGCTTCACAATCATGAGGAGCCTTTGCATCTTTCCAGTAGGAGGCTCTTCAGGGATAATACGGAAGGTCTTGACTTCAGGAGCTGTCGGTACTGTATCTGATCGAAGTGCGCTGTGAGGTTTTGTGGAGTTCATAGCTCGCGACTATGAAGTGTGCGTGCGTTGATCTTTGCATCGCGCTGCCAACCTTTGGACCGGTATACATGTGGGTAGTTCCCCAAATTAGGGTCCCTTTTGGTACCCCTGAACATAAGGTGCCGTAATATGATCTGTCACCAAAAGGGGTTCATAATTTTGAGACCAACCCATATACGTTTGGGGCATGTTGAGCTCTTCTCTGTGCAAGCTCTTTCAGCCTGAACATTACCTCGGAAAGGGCTAAGGTCTGGTCCCTACAGCATCCACGGCGATGAATTCCAAGACATTGCCTGAAGCTGCGATCTGCAGCTTGTTTACGGGCTCCCTCAAACTCCCTAGAATTTCTTTAGTCCCCATATATTTTGGATTTTCTTCATTTTCTCATAATATTCGCAAGTCCCTAGCCCCAACTTATTTATTGTCGTCCTTCATGAGCAGAGGCATTCCGACGGTGCACAAGGGCACCGGCCTCGGCATTTGCCAGGTCCAATTCGTTGAACTCAATGGGGTTACGGAAGATCATGTTCGAAGAGCAGCAGGTAGGGAGACTGCGCAATCAATTTCGGATTAGGTTTAAATCAGAAAGAAGCTGTTATACACCGGGGTAAGAGACGTGCAGGTCCACGTGAGTGGTTGGCACTGGCATACTTTCTTGTGGGTGTGAATGCTTGCATGACTCGGGCCACCTGGCACCACATTGCATGACTTATGAAGACCTTAATGGCTTAAAGAGCTCTTCCTCGTGTTGGTAGTAGCCCGACAACAAAGGCCCCTCCTGATTTCTCCCTCAAAAATACGGATCCGATCCAAAACTCCCTACTCACCTGACATTGCGGGGTATCCTATTTACACACCCTTCCTACATAATCCCCATTATACTATAGTAGTTTCCATTTTCTTTTCCACTATCCCCATACATACCCTATAATTCCTATATTGTTTACTTTCATCCCACAGCTTAGACGCTAAAGCTCCTAGCCAGGCAGCTTGCAGTGTCTTTCTGTTGCCGCAAAATGATATGAGAATCCTCACCACAGGGACTTCTGTTTTTGGACAAGGAGACACCAAGAGTCGATCTTCCATATCTGATTGGCCCACCAAGGCCTCCAGCTCTGTCCAGCATACAACCTGGAGGCTGCGATTGCAAGTCTCTATCCCTAGACCTGGGTTTTGGGCTCAGAGTTCTTGGGAATGATATGGCATCTAGTATGCGCAGGTCATGCAGGATTGTTGTATCAACAGTAGGGATCCAACAGCCCAAAGAAGGTGTTTGTTTAGACGTATTTTGTGGCTTGGGTCCCCCGGGTATGAACCATGCATATAATACGTTGTCAAGACTATGGTCCTGTTTGGGTCCCCATTATGACACCGCCGCTGTTTTTTCGCGGCACCCCAAGCAGCACCAGAATTTGGCAGCGGTCCATGCGCATGCGGGTCATTATCTGAAAAATCATCATCATCATCATCATCACATGATCGCAGCAAAAACCTGAGCAACCATGAAGAAGCTAGCAAGGGCTGGAAGTTTGAAAGGGCTGACTCCAGAAGTCTAGGCAGTCTGAGAAATGCGCCATGTCTATATTTTTGCTTCAGTCATCAGCCGGATTTACCTTGTACATGATAGGTTCTCTGAGTTCTAAGATCCGCCCCTCAGTGCTGGATTTACCTCGGTTCTGGTGTACATGGTTGGTTCTAAATTCTAAGAAGTGTGTAGAGAGCGACCCGCAAAATGCTGCAGGCATCATGCTGCAGCGCCGTGCGGCCGGGACTAACCGAGAGGTTTTAAGGACTAGGTTAGGGTTTCACTTTATTCTCTTCTGATCCTGACTAGGACGCTATCAGCCTATCAGCCCCTTTAAGCGGGCGGGATCTCAAAGATTAATCATTTGGAGCTTTAAGATACACACATTTGAGGGGTTTTGGGGGCCAGAGGTCTAGATACTGATGAGACTTCCAACTTTCAAATAATCATGCTTGACCAAACAATACATCTTAAGGGAAGCTGTGGTGTAGGGTTCTGCTGCCACACTTCAACCATATGACTAGCTGAATAAGCCCCGGCTTCGTTCTTGAGTGGTGTGAACACGACATGAACTGCAGTCACCCTAGCTGGATATCCTCCCAGTCCCCCAAAGGGATGAGCAACAATGATTACCTGGGCGTCATGTGTACGTAAGAGAGTATACTTGATGCGCTTGTGTAAGGGATTTAGTTTGCAACTCCTCCCAGTGGTCTGGCTTCACCTGTCTTGCGCTTGTTAACAGCCGGACCTCATTTGGAACACTGACTCATATGGCGCTTACCTGGCTTTTGGGTGTGTTAAGATGAGATGGAGCCCATGACCCCGGAAGTCACTCAGACATGAATAGTTTGAGATATACTCGCTTGACCTGCGAAGCTGATATGGAGGAATTGGAAGTAGCGTTAGACAAGACATCCTTTGAACACCTTTATTGCAACCTACCCGGTGTCAGTCCGCCTTGCTGTGCCGAGGTTTGAGACTGTACAAGCTCAGCACTACAACTACTTCCGAAACCTGCCGAGCAAGGGCAAGATGCATGATTCGGCCTGTGGTAACAGATGGTTGGAGCTGCAAGTTTTGCAGCCAGAGAAGGCGGGATTCGTTTGCTAAATTTGCAAGGTTTGGGCAGCCCCACCGGGAAAAGCACAGTTTGAACATGGCCCTGCCAAAGCACATGTCTTTGATGAGTATGCTTGCTCTATGGGGTCTGTGCACGAGTCTTGTGAGCCGTTGTGGCAAGGGGGCGAATATACAAGGAGGGGTTATTTCTGCATGGCATGCCTACCAATTGGTAATGACATCCCAGCTGCATCCAAGACTGCCCCTTTCTGGTCCTGCGGGGCCCCAGGGAATCATTTTGTTGTGCATTTGAAGCAAGTGTAAACGTCAATCCCCTCATGTGAGTACTATGAAGAACGCAATTTAAGAGTGCGCACCCCAGTATCATGTCCGCCGAATCCTTCTCCTCTGGCTCAGGAAACCACATCTTCCCCTCCAAGCTGATTCGCGTGATCCAGCATCAACAGTCAGAATCGAACTCAGAAGCTGCCGCTGTGGTTTCCTTCAAGCATTTCTGGTGTAGGTTCGCAAGCAGGATAATGCGGATGGAGGTGCATTTCCGAGCAGAAATCATAACAACAAGTAGGAGTCCCAAAAATAGTGAGCAACAGGCGAGGTGAAGGCTTGCATATGTGTACATAGGGGGAGATTGGTACCCCCGGAATGCCAAGCCTGCGTTGCTCTATACGAACATAAGCAGTGGCTCCCTTGAAGTTCAAAGAAGACACAAGAGACAAACATACAGCTCCAACAGTAGCCTGGTGTGGGACTGCGGTGGATATTACCTCTGTGGGTGCTATGCAGTACCTATCTGAAAGCGGTGGTAAGGCGTTTTATCACTGCTACATAACCCGTAATGCAAGGAATCCCAAGAGTTTTTTTTCTTCGGGTTCGAGGTCTGCACTGAGCCGATCCACGCGCATTCTTCCATTCCTACACAAGCTTTTAACAGGCACTACCGCAGGGACCAAGATGTCATGTGCCATTGCCGTTCCCCTTAGGTAGCCCCAATGCGACAAATAACTCCACCGAAAGCCTGAATTCCGAGTTTACATTACATGTAATTTCATCCCGAAACGCTGACAAACTCTGTCTTACAGCCCTGGAGATACCAAATCAGGCACAGAATCCTCACATCTTCTACAATCCACGCCCTTACGTATCGCAAACATCTTAACTCCTGCCAGGAGTAACCTCAAAGATAGCAAGAAGAGTCCCAGGGTGCTTCTTAGTCCCCAGGTGATGGAGGTTCTGAAGACTGCGGAGTACTCGACGGCATCACAGCTGCAGAAGGAAAGCGGGTGGCTGTGTGACGTGTAAGTCAAGCTCCCAGACGTTTCGTACTGCAACTCCAGTTGCAGAGCTACCAGCAGTTTGGGGGCTTATGTGGTTGATGTCATTCAGTCGCCCGGCATGGCAGAATTTTCATTGGTATGATGGTTTGCACGTTGTTGCCACCTCTGCTTTACTTTAATAGTGCAAGTGGCATCACCATAGTGCGGGGATGCATCTTGTCTTCATCGTATAAACCTTGACTGATCCCCACATATGCAGCTACTTGCTTTCCCAGCTGATTGTCGGAGCCAGGAGCAGTTCGCTTCAGCATTGGAGCGCTTTAGCCCGGTGCTGCCTGGCTGGGAATCATGTGACAGCGGGGACTTTAGTGTTTAGGGTTTATGACTTTCAGGGGCTTGTTTGAGCAGGCCCATGCAGGGGCTCAAGAAGTAGCTGCAAGAATCAGAGACTCCTTAGAATAGGGACTACCAACAGAAAACACGTTGAACAGCGCCAAGCTTACACCTACAGATGCTTGTTGAGCATCTCCAGTCCTGCTGTCTTGACGCCGTCAAGTCCATTATTATCCGGCTGAGGTTTGATTCCTCGTTGGAGAACATGTTTTGATGTTTTCTGCAACGACCAAAAAACATAGGTTCCAGAGAGCGAACTTACAAATATTCATAGTAAAATCCCAGCTTCCCTCGTCGGTCTCTCTGGGTGAGGTCAAGGCCAACATTGCACGCACGCGTTCAATCTGGATGATTGAATATGCGGAGTCATCAGTCATAGAAAGGCTTACGTGTTCGTATGGGACGATCCTTTTCGAAGACGTGCGCCCCATATCATGGGACATCGGATTCTGGATGATATTTACTAGTCTCAGAATTGCGGCTTTTTACCATGCCGCATCCTGCTCCTAATGTACTGCCACTTAGTTCTGCCTAGAAAGGACAAAAAAGAAGCTCCGTAATTTAGAGCCCCCGAGATTGCCCAAAACTTTACTTCAAATGCCTGACAACTCTAATGTTGGATCCTCTTGAATATAGGGGTCCCCCCCCCCGGGAAAATTACCGTTCCTCTTGAATATTTCGGCCCCCCCTAAATTTG
>CAJNIZ010025313.1:14059-37519 GCA_905231905.1 Symbiodinium pilosum
TTCCCACATGCCTTGATGACTCCATTGATAGGACAAGGAGAACAGGCAGAAACGCAGGTGTGGATCATGGGGGGGGGGGGGTGACCATATATATATATATAGATACACGCATATATTCAGGATTCTGGTTTGGAGATAAGGGTTTGGGGTGCACGATATCCTTCCTGCTGCCCGTGCCCTCCGTCTGGATTGATCCTAGAATTTGTGTAGGCTTATACGAGGCCTAGGATAATCCCAGAGGGTCCAAGTACCCAATAATTAGGTACTTGGGTTTTGGGTAATAGTGATCATAGCACAGGATTTGGGTAAGTATATGAATATTTGGTACTTGGACCCTTTAGGGAATGGGGAATCAACTGGGAAACGGGAAGGACGAACAATGAATTGGAAGCTGGGCTATGCAGGGGTTGATAGGGATAATTGCCATTACTTTTGTCTCATATCCCTCCCCCAAACTAACATGGAACCCTATGTAGCCCACTTCTTCAAGGACTGTGATCTATGTAGGCTCTTTTGGGGGTTCCATGCTAGTTTGGGGGAGGCTACCCATGTTGTGGTGCTTCAATCCTGGAACGGTTATACTTTGAGGTACTTCGAAATAATACTTGTAATTATGAAGGACCCCACCGTAGGCGTGCACGTGTGAAGAACTATGCACGAGACCCGCGACGCCGACAGCAAAGAGTCCCTGCAAGAGGCATTCGTGGGTACATTCAGGGTTTAGGGTTGATGGTACACTTAACCCTGAACTCTACCCCTAAACCCTATACCCTAAACCCTAAATCCTAAACTTTAAACTTTACGGCGGATGGAAGAAGCCTTGCAGCCCCAACCGGCCCAATGTATTGTAACCACCAAAGTTGGGACTACAATAGTACCCCCCCCAAAAGTACCACCCCCAGTGTTTAAGGAGCTAATAAGGACTTTTTAGGGCTTAATAAGGCCTAATAGGGTTCTAAATCTGGGGGGGTACCTTTGGGGGGGTACTATTGTAATCCCTTAACCAGTGTTGGGACAGTATATTGTGGCTGAGAAGGTCCAATAGCCCTAAATTGGGGAACATACATACCTTATAAGGGTTTACGGTTTAGAGGTTAGGGTTTAGGGTTTAGGGAATATACCATAAGTCATGGTAAGGATCCGTGTATCATGTAGGGTATATTCCCTATTTAAGGGATGTGGTTTCAATACTTGAGCCTCTACTTACACAAGTATGGACCAATTTGGGCCCAAAGAATCGGTAAACGCCAACGTGCTACACTCTAAATCAAGAGCCCTAAACCTAACTCCTGAAGCCTATTATACAGCCTAAGCAGAAGCGGTAGTGTTCCTAAATAGTGGGCCCCAATCCAAAGCAAAATACGACAGTCGCTACTAAAGGCACCCCAAGAAAGGTGCCCCTTGTCATGGGAAACCCTAAACCCTGAACCCAACACCCAAAACCCTAAACCCGAAACCCAAAACACAAAACCCTAAACCCGAAACCCCCAAGTGTTTTGGCTCAAGCCATAAGCCCACCAGTGTCCTCTCACATTCTCCTCCCATCACAAAGCAACTGGTCTGTGAGTTGCCAAAGCTCCTGGCTCTTAGGGTTAAATGAAGGGTTTAGGGTTTAGGGTGGACTCACACTCTTTCGGAGAGGTACGCTCCTCCAGACAGGGGCCCTTTGATGAAGGGCTCGGAGTTTAGGATCTAACGCCTAGGGACCAACTTAAATGACCCGAAAAACACTACCTACATTCAGTCCCCCACCCTCTCTGGAATACCAATTAGAAGTATGCAATCTCGCATCATCGCTTCAAGAACCTCGCAATAACCTTAAACCCTACACCCGAAACCTTAAGCCCTAATTATAAACTCTAAGCTCTAAACAATACGTCCCTCTAGTCACCACTTGGAAGAGGCGGGTTGCCGGTGAATCGGCGTCGCATGGTCCGGTTGACTGACAGGTCTTTGAAGAACTTCTCCACATCCTCCATCCCCCCGGATTAGTTGGACAGGGTTAGGATAGGATAGGATAGGGTTACGATGGGATAGGGGTAGAATAGGATAGGGTTAGGGTTTGGGATAGGATAGGAAGTTTTTCAGGGCGTAGTGTTTAGACACAAGCCGCTTGCTCTATATGAACTACCTACGCTCCCTTCAACGTCGCTTTGCTGCACAGGAAAATATGGGCCAAGACCTCGTCGGATTCTCTGACCACCTTGAACCCTATCCCGGAACCTTAAACCCTAACCTAAGCCCCAAACCTAAAATCCTAAACCCTACACTCTAAGCCCTAAACCCTAAACCCTAAGCCCTATACCCGAAACCCTAAGCCCACTGGGGCTAAGGAAGGTCAGAACCACTAAAGGCTACTGTCCTTTGACCCAGGTGAGCGTATCACCTTCCATGTCTTCTCGGCTAGGGGACGGTATGTAACGAAGAAGAACGAACCCTAAGGGTTTAGGGCTTAGGGTTTAGCGTCAAAACGTACAAATAATATCTACATGGGACCCTAAAGTGTGTAGATGTTATTTATGTACATTGGGCTATCTGGATCCCTGCCCTGAACCTAAAGCATTAATCCTAAATCCTATGGATCCATAGGGTATCCTTAGGGACAGCCATGTAAAACTCTATCTCATTTTCAAGCATCGAGAACCGTCGGCCCCTCCTTGAACACCTCCAGGCTGGTACTCTAAAACCCTGAATCTTCAACCGCATGCTCTGAAGTTGGTATTATAATTCGAACGTTAAAGGACTAGTGGGCAAGGTCATATATTTAACGGGCAAAGTCAAATATTTAGCGGGGAATGTCACATTCAACTCCATGTAGCGGGCAAGGTCATATTTCTTAGTGGGCAAAGGTCATGGGTGGAACCTGCAGGGCCCTAGGCTGGAAGATGCCTATGTTCATAAGGCCTCCCTGTGAGTTCCATCGTACCCGAAACCCTTAATCTCATAATGTAACCTGTGCTCAGCCTCCACCATGCCCTACCTGGACCCTCCAATGTACTTCCTTTTTGGGTGTGTCATGGTTTTGGGGTTAGGACTCTTTTTAGGACTATCAAAAAGGTACTACATTGGAGGGTCTAGGTAAACCCTCGACCATAAGCCCTAAACCCTATAATGGTACCTCTGTTCAGGCCTCCTTGAGAATTCCATCGTACACGTCGACCATGTTTTTGAAGACGCGCTCACCCTGAGATAGGTTTAGATTAGGGTTAGATTATAGGGTTATCCGAGGATTAGGGATTACACGGGAATTACGCACATGTTCAGGGTTATGTGGGGAGTATGTGGGGTTCAGGGAAATTGAAACGACCACAGTAATGGAGAACCACATGGAAAAGAACATGGAAAGCAATATGGAAACAACTATATTATGTGCTGGGACAGAAGTAGGGGCCCTATATAATCATTGTTTTCATGGCTCTATGGGGAATACATATATGGGGACCATGGCCGATACTAAAAAAGTATATTCCCTGGAATCCGCCAACTTTTCCCTACCGAAACAAGTTGTGTATAGTATACTATAGCTATCTCATAATGTCTGCAATGGAATAACATCACGAGTTCTGGTTCACTATTGGGGTTTCGCACTGCCGCACCACTACACAACCAAGTTCATGCTCCTTCTGATAATTTGGAGGTAAAATCGTGAGAAGAAGTCTGTTTTAACAGGACCCAGAGGAAGAATCTGTAGCAGCAAGATTAGCGGGCTAAGAACTAACTGGTATGAGAACAGCCTAGGTAGCAATACTGAACATGAAAGTGAACAACATTATCAAGAGGTTCGGAACAACGAGCCCTCCATGTAGTACGAGGGTCTATCCGTCTTTACAGCCCGGCAAGGGCGGGGAGTCTCATCTCGACGAGCACGGAATGGATTTGTTGAGTTCAGGGTGTAGGGCTTGGGTGCAACAGTTTGTGTTTTTTGGTTTAGGGCTGTGCTGGCTAAATACTAGTGGTGGAGGATATCTTGCACCCCACCCTATAAACCCTATTACGTAGTCATCCCAGCATGTCAGGGATGGTAAGCCGTGACTGACTTCCCCCTAACCCTGATTCTCATAGACTCCCACCCAAAACCCTAAACCCCAAACCCTAGACTCGAAACCCTAAACCCTAAACCCCAGGCCTAAACTCAAAACCGAAAGCTCTAAACCCCAAACCCCATAAACTCTAAACCATAAACTCTAGACCCTAGGCCCTTAACTCGAAATCCTAAACCCATGCCTGGGGGTTGATCGCCTCAGAGGTGTTGGGGATGTAACCGGTCCTGGTGTTCTTCCAGACTAGGATTTAAGGGGGTTTAGGGTTTAGGAAGGGTTTAGGGTTTTCAGGTTTACGTGTCGCTTCAGTCTAAGGTTTGGGGATTAGGGTTTTAGTTTTTCGTTTTCGAGCGCCTCTTGTCTCCACCTTTGCAACGTCGAAAAGGGGTTCGGTTAACGTTTAGTATTCAAGGGTGAGGTGTAACCCTAAACCCTAAACCCTAAACCCTAGCCCAGTTGCCCTAGAAGCTTCCTGGAGAGATGAAGTTTGTTATGTACTTAGGAACCGTAACTCTTAAAAGGGGATCTACTGCAGGATTTAGAACCTAGAGTCCGTAGGGAATAAGGGAATGCATACTGTAGGGAAGTTCATTCTGTACTTAGGAACAGTATTCCTTAGTAGGCCTTATGAATGGGCAAGTGGGATTGTACTGCAGCTGAAGCTCAGCCCGAAACCTTTAACATTTAACACAATTTGGGGTAGGTGTTCTCTTTGTGGTCTGGTCCCCTTAATAAACACCCCCCCCCCTCCCCCCTACAAAGCTACGTCATATCAGTCAGTCGCTGCCGGTTCTCCGTGAATTTCAGTGCGGGGACAGCTCAATTTTGTACCCCAACCCCTGAACCCTAAACCCTAACCCCTGAGCTCTAGACCCTAAACCCTAAACCCTAAACCCTAACCCGTAAACCCTAGACCCTAAACCTTGAACCAACCATTGCACCGTGGTCCTTCTGATGCCATAGTGCCCCGCTTTTGAATCGATCTCGTCGTAGAACACCTGCATTGGACAAGCTGTTGGGCTTAGGGTTTGTGTTTAGGGTTTAGGGTTTAGGCGTTAGGGGTTTAAGGTTTAGGGGTTTAGGGTTAGGGGAAGAAAGGCTCCGTAAACCAGCCAGTAATAGATCTAGGTTTCTCCAAAGCTACTGGTGAAAGTACGGAATAGTTTGAACCCCACTGCACCTGTGCTGGCCCAAAACCTATAACTACAACATGATGCAAAAACCCTTCGTCTTCAGTACTTTCACTCTCTGGGCAAGCTCCGTCGAAGCGCTTGAGCCAAGGGATCCATAATTGGATGCACATACTATCCAAATTACTATTGGTTTTCTATTTTGGGTTTTAATATTCTTGAAGCTGAAAATACGCTCAACTATGGTCAGTCAAGTTGGTCTAAAACGGGACCCACGAACTCCAGAAACTTCAAACACTATTCCCTGTATGACCTACAGTCATGAGTTCCTACAAAATTTAATGGCTGGGCTCCATTATCAGAAACCTATTAGGCACTATACTCAATTACAAAGAGGGACCTTGAGGGTCCCTGAATAAGGCTACATAAATAACAGTAGCTATATGCGTCTTCTCAAAGTGGTGGCACCCAAGCAGATCTGGGGTATATTAAGGAACTGCGACCCTTTGCGGATTCAAGCTGGATATACGGACTCGGAGAGCATCCCCGAATCTGGTCCTGAACCCCGTAAAACCCTAAACCGCTGAAATGGTGCTGTTGGAAAATTTAGCCAATAACAGTGAGATTGACATACATATGATAATACTGATCGCCCCTGAAACGATCTCTATTGCAGACGGTTACTACAGGAGCAATGCCCAACCTATGCTGATCTTACTTACTACAGGTTCTCAGACTGACTTCGATGTTGAGGACAAAGCATAATTGTGGTATCAACACCAGTTTTTGTTATGACAACGCTGATCTTCGACATGGTGCTAGTACAGTGTCGGTGGTAGTGGTAGTAACAGTAGCAGCAGCAGTAGCGTCGTAGTAGTAGTAGTAGTAGTAGTAGTAGCAGTAGTAGCAGTAGTAGCAGTAGTAGCAGTAGTCGTAATAGCAATACTAGTAGTAGTAGTCAATACTCCTGCTGCTACTGTACTTGTCCTACTGCTCCTCCTCTACTCCTCCTACTACTATAGCAAGACGACACTCCTGGTGCCCAAAACCCTGAATCCTAAACCCTAAACCCTAAAAAACCCTAAACCCTGAACTCTAAACACTAAACCCTAAACTCTAAACCCTAAACACCAGAACCCAAGTCTAAACTGCCTTATCATCAAAGCCGTACTTTGCAGCTGTATGGCGATCAACGCCGATGTAAGCTCTTCCGAGCCTGAAGCCAGCAGTACGGGAACACTTATAGGCCCCCTTAAGTAGATAGAATCTGGCTTTGGGTATAGTATAATAAGATCCCTATATACTCCATATTCTATCTACTTAAGGGGGACTATATTGTAAGGGTTGGGGTTTAGGGTTTAGCGTTTAGGGTTTAGGGGTCAGGTTCTAGGGATCTATAGGGTTTAGGGTTCAGGGTTCTAGGGATCTTTTGGGTTATATAGGGAGATAAAACGTTTACATCGAGATATAAAGGGGTCAAATATGCATTTATAAGGATGTCATCGTGATATATGAGGGTCATAAGGATTTGTAAAGGTTATATATATCTATATATATGTATATGTATATATATATATATGTGCCTTTATTGGGTTACATGGGGACATATACGCGAGATATGGGGATATACAGTATGGGGTCTATAACCCCAAGAATGTTGATTCAAATGGACAAGAAAATGGCGGATGAACAGGACACTGTGATTGCCAGTGGTGGTATATAGGGAATATGGTTTTTGACTCATTTGACCATCAGGTCCTTTTTGCAGGTCCCTGTATTACGGACTTTAAGACATGTAAGAAACACGGGTCGATCACAAGACCTCTCCTATCGAAAACAGCCATATCATAACTAACATTTAGGGCTTAGGCCTCCATGTAGCAATCCCCGCATTTTTCTGCATTCATTGTGGCCTGGGGCATAAGTCCAGAAAGCTGGCCTAGATGCGCTTGCTTCTGACTTGCCTCTGGCTAGCAAGGAATGCAACACATGAAGCCAACATGGAAACTTCCACTATGGTGGTTATGTAGGATCTGCCAATCAGGATCCATTTCTTCATTCCTTGCTAACCAGCGGGAAGCAAAAGTCATCGACTCAAACCCCAGCCCTTGGCTGCATGCGGACATAGTTGGCTAGGTTTTAGGGTTTAGGGCTTAGGGTGCTCTTCTAGAAAATGCTGCCTTCTGTGGCCATACTGTACACAGGACGGCGCAATCGCTGAAGACGACTGTGCTGACAAATCTTCTGGCAGAGCGGGGCTTGCTTCAAAGAACCAGTTGGGGGTTGCCACAAGAAAAGGGGTTCCTTGCTAGGGGGTATGTGAAAGGTCACCCTCTCTCTCTCTCTCTGTCTAGCGGACTCAGAGCAGCTGCAAATGAGCATGCCACTGCTGGACACACCCACACAACATGCCACTGTTTGTGGAAACTCCCACTTAATCGAATAACCAACCATAAGCCCCTCCCACTGGGTGAGCTATGGCACTTGCTAACAGAAGATGCCCTTAGTGTTTGATCCCGATTAGTGCGGGGGGCCTTGATTATGCGAAGTGTTGCTGAACATGTTTAGCACCCCGTGGTGGGGGGGCCCTTAATTGTGCGAAGTTTCGCGGCCAAAAACAAAATCTGAGAATAATGAACAGGAAACCCTTCTGAATGCCTTTCGAAACTCTTCTGAGCTTTTACCTGAGCCGGTCCTGATCCCTCCTATTGAATTCAAGTTAAAGCTAGGACCCACATTTTATTTACCCCCCTCCCTTACACGAATGAGGGACCCACTAATTGTCGCTCACCCATTCATACCGTTCCCCCAACAGGGCCAATGGGTGGCTAATTCAAAACCTAAATGGGAGTTTCCTTAAACAAGTTGTACTTTATTTTGGGTCCCTATAACAAGGATATAGTACATTGGGGTCTATATTGGGGTCGCCTCATTTTGGGAAACTACCAAATCTCCATACCCCTGACCCCTGGGCCCTAAATTTAGAAGTCCTCAGATCTTCAACCCCGAAACTTCTAGACACCCCAAACATCTAAATTTCCTGAAACAGCCGATCCTGGACCACTGTACCGCGCCCCAGCACATGGGGCAGGGTTCGCCTCAATTCAGCTACGGACTAAACCCGAAACCCTAAACCTCCAAAAACCCTAAATCCTAAACCCTAGGGGGGCCATCAAGGAATATCCTGGAACTTCATTCCAGGGGTCACTGAGAAACAGAGACTACCGAGACCTTCAAGGTCTGGACTTAACGTAGAGTACCCAGGGTTTAGGGTTTAGGGGTTTGGGGTTTAGGGGGTTTCCCAGAATCGAGGATACCTTTTGTTTTTGGAGGTCCCTAGAATGAGAAGTATCTAGAACTGTAGTATTTTGGTGTCTATATTGGGGGTTCACCTATTTTGGGAAACTTCCATCTGGGCCATACTAGCGGGTAGTTGGGAGGGTCAAGCATTTACAGTTCCAAGCATTTCGGGCTTTGGGTTTAGGGATCTAACCGGCAAAAGGGCTTCTTGGAATTATACACTATGTCAACCCCGCACCCTAAACCCTAAACCGGGTAGGGATTCCAGGGGGTGAAGCGGCCCATGTACATCTTGAAGACTCATCCTAAACAAGCCCACGGCCCAAAATCAAATCCCCAACTCAAAATCAACACGCCCCAAGGGGGCATTTTGCGTCATAGAGTTGCTTCCTCCCTGCTTTTCCCCGAACTCCATAATGCTTGTCATATGCGCTTACGAGGAATCCCTTAATTCTGAACCCCTCCAAATCCGCGAACCCAAGCCCTAATCCTGAATCCTAATCCCCGTAAGCCCTATTCCCTAGCCCCCTCAAATCCCCCTAAATCATAGAGAAACCAGAATACTCGCTAATAGCCTTTTAAGATTGGTTTGAGGTACCCTATACCATAATTACCAAAGGAACGCGGGACAACCCCTATATAAAACCTCATATAATCCCAGTTTTCATGTTATGGTCCTTTTGATTCTCCAGTATCTCCGAACTCTAAACCCTCATCCCTAAACCCTACACCATACACCCTGTACGCTGCCATGCTTACACACTAATCACTGACCCCTAAATCCTAAACCCTACATATGCCTACTTAATCTATTATTATAGCCCCTTTTGATGGAAGCATGGCCTTCCATAATTTTGGTTTTGCGTTACCCCCACACCCCAAAACCCCAGGCCCCAAGCTCCAGACGCTGAACTGAAAAAACACTGTTTTTTTTCTGTGGGACCGGGTTTAGGGTTTAGGGTGCATTACCCAAAAACTTACCTATCCCCACAGTTATTTCTATGTACCCCTCTGCATGAATATCCATATACCCCCCTATATTAATGTAAACCGTGGCCATGTCATGTCCCCTTTTCTCTTTAATTTGTTTCTCCAACTCTCCTACATACCCCCAGACACTGGGACACAGTAAAGCCTACACTCCAAAGCCTAAACTACAAAAAACTACACCCTAAACTCTAAACCCTCAACCCTACACTCTATAACCCAAGACCCTAAACTCTAAACCCTCAACCCTACACTCCATAACCCTAGGCCCTAACTCTCAACCCTAGACCTCTATAAGGTCCCTGCATCATCCCAAATAAAGGGACTCTACTGGGAACCCCAAACAGGGAACCCCAAGAATATAGTCGGAATATAATAGGAATATAAGGACTCTGGTAGGTATATTCCTATTATATTCCTACTATATTCTTGGGGTTCCCTGTTTGGGGTTCCCTTTAGAATCCTTTTACCAAAGTCTTAAGCTGTCAAGGTGGCAGGTTGTAAAGAGCTCGCAGTCTGAAAGGTCGTGCGAGCCTAAAGCCTCAACTTTCGGGCTTTTTAAGGGGGGTTTAGGGTTTAGGGGTTAGGGTTTAGGGTTTAGGGGTTAGGGTTTAGGGTTTAGGGTTTTTTTAGGGGGGGAGTGGGGGAATGAATGTAGGGACTATCATAGGGTTTATATTTTAGCGTTCAGGTTTCAGGGTCGAGTGTTCTCGTTTAGATTTTTGGTTTAGGGATGTGGAATGAATTAGCAACTGTTACGTCGGCATATATGGACATTATACATGGATTCCCTAGGTCTGCAGTTACCTAAATAATGGGAACTGGGTTCTATATACCCTATAGTTACATAGCTCAGTAACCTACCATTTAGGTAACTGGAGCTTTAGGGATCATTATGAGGAGCCACTCTGCCTTCAGCACCAGCGCTTTAGGCTCTCGGGCTTGAGGTTCAGGGTATGGGGCTTACAATTTGGAGTTCAGGTTTGGGTTTGCGTTTGGCGTTCAAGAGTAGGGTGTTAGGTTTAGGGTTTAGCCCTAAACCCTAAACCCTAGGCTTAGAGCGATGTTAAAAGCACAAGGTCTGGCGCTAAGGGGCCTTGGAAATAATCATGAATGTTGCACCTGCTGTATTGAAAAGGCACCCATAAAGTGTTGTGGGGGCTGCTGCTTATTCAGGATCAGGGCAAGCTCTCCTACAATATGTTTTGATTTTGAGGCCCGGAAAAATATCGGAAAGATTGTCAAGTCTCCTTTGTAAACCAATCCACAGGGACATCAGAACCGTGGGAGGCTGAAGGCCCTTATTCAAGGTCACCATTTTTTTTTTCGGAGGGCCCTATTGTTGGGGGGAGGGACCCTACTCTTTAAAGGTGGTCCAAAACTAACTTCCTCCTGGGAAAAGATTTGTGTGCAGGCATGTGTTGAAACTACAGCTCCTTTCGTGGAACCCAAAATTCCAACCAGCAGTTCCGGGGAATCTCGAGGATTGTGTTCTCATGTTTTTGGAGCTACCAGAATGCACATCCTTTCCTGTATAGCCAAAGAGACTGAAGGAGCGGTTCGACACGTGTAGGCGGCTTCGAATGGAGCCAGCTTTTTTGGGCAACTTACGCCTACAACATGCTGAGGGGCTCCTGTTATGTAGGTCCCATTCTTAAAAAGTTTGAGAAACCTAGATACTTGGTTGGCAGTCAGGACAACATAGCCTGTGTTCTTCCGTGAAGCAGGTGCTAACCTCTCGAAGGTATGGATCCTTGTTGGGCCCCCCTTCATCCGCTAAAGCCCTCATGTGATTTGAAGCTGGCATCATGAAACCACTTCACTTCAGTTACCTAACGCCTACGAATAGAACACTCTTATAGTCATGTGATGTACCCTAAACCCTAAAACCTACCATGGGGCCCAGTTTTTAAAGTAGGGGCAACGAAATAAATCAGGGTTTGGCGGACCTGGGGCTGGTTGTTTGGGCTTCATACGCCATACGCCATGCTCCAATTGCCCAAGCACTTAGCACAAACAAGCCCAACCCATTTATTCTGAACTCCAAGCTCCACCCTAGATTGCAAACACCTGAAGCACCTAAAGTCTAACACCTTGAACCCCCATCCCCTGAACCCCTGAACCCATAAACCCTCAAACGCCCGAAGCCCCAACCCCCTTTTGACCCAAAGCCAATCAAACTTAGGGTTTAGTTTAGTGTTTAGGGGTTTCCGGGTTGAAGTTACCAGGAGGCTTAAATCACGTTACCATCGTATAGCCATACAAACTTAATTCTGATGTCCTTATTATAATTGTACCTCTACTTCAATATCTCAAATCCGCATGTAGCCTAACTTTCTTGTCGTTGTGGTTTGTCTTTTCCTTCTGGATCCATTCCGGTTGGCTACCATTCCACGTATAACCAAAGCTTCCATCTTTCCGTTCCGTTGGGTACTCTGAGCCTTAAAACCTGTACCATGGCATCTTAGTTTAAGTCCCTTAACCGTAACCCCCCAAAAACAAAACTGGAACCTACGTTAAATGCCTTAACGGCAACCCAACCAATCTACCCTAAACCCTAAACCCTGAGCCCTACAGCCTAAACCCTGAACATTGAACCTTGAGCCCTAAACCCTAAACCCTAAGCCCTAAGCCCTAAACCCTAAACCCCGAACCCTGAACCTTGAGCCCGAAACCCTAAACCCTAAACCCTAAGCCCCAAACCCTAAACCCCGAACCCTGAACCTTGAACCCTGAACCCTAAACCCTGAGCCCTAAACCCTAAACCCTAAACCCTCCTATCCTGACCTGGCAGGCTTGTTGGATGGCGTTCATCTCGGCGTGGCAGCAGGGATCTTGCCTGGGGTTTGACCCGCTTTACATACCGCTTCCATCCCTAATCCCTGTGGGGTTTGGGAGTTTAGGGTTTAAGGTTCCATCCCTAATCCCTGAGGGGTTTGGGAGTTTAGGGTTTAAGGTTTAGAGTTTTGGTTTTAGGGTTGGGTTGAACTTTACAGGGCTACGTAAGGACATACAGTTTTGATTTACAAGGGATCTCATGATATAGGGGTAATTAGGGTTTTCGTGGTCGTTGGTATGAAATGGAAGAATGGAAGCGAAAACGGTGACTGTATTTATTTAGGGTTGAACGTTTAGGATGTCTTGTCTTAAATTCCTCCTCTTTACCCTTGTTTGCATAAGTCTAAAGACTGGTGTAGGATTTAGGATTGCAACGTTAAAGCCATGAGCCGTACAGTGGGACTTCAATCCTGGGGTCCACACACGCGCCCTATGCCTTTGTATGTATGTATGTATGTATATAAATATGTGTATACATATATATATATACAGCCCTGAAAAGACCCCTGGTTCCACGTGAAAACGCTAAGGTGCCATATTAGGGGCCCAAAGTGCTAGCCTTCAATGGTCAGCAAGGAATGAGGGAATGGATCCATGTAATAATCCCCACACCTCAAACCCTAAACCCGAAACCCTAAACCATATATCCTGTTCCTTCACTCCCGACTAAGCACCACCAGACTGAGACCTTAGAGTGAACAAGCATTTCTCGGGGTAAGGCCCAAGTATTTGAGGTTCAGGCTTCAAGGCTTGGATGTAAGGTTTAAAGGTTTCAGGTTTAGGGCTCAGGATGTCGGGCGTGAATTTAGGAATCATATTTGCGTGCTCTCTTCATGCCACGGTGGGTTGATGATATCTAACACCGGCAGTCAAGCAATGTACCCCCAACTGTCAGTAGGATTCCCGATAAGACCTAAGGAACAAATTTTGTACTGTGCCAACAAATCCCAATGCGGCTCTAGGCAATCCACCCGTTGTCGGTGCCATTGCTATCGTCACGAAGCAATTTCTCAAAAGTTACCCACAACCTCCTATTAAAGTTTCATCTTGTCTGGCATAATGAACTTCTGCCACATTTCCCATCCCTCAAACGAAGCGCGCAAGAGTACATGTACCAATTTTTTTGGAGCATTGAAAAATTCAAAATAAGGTTGAGCGGATCATAGAGCCGTGCTTTGGGTCGTGCGGAGGAAGTTCCAAGAAAGCACTTCAGAGTTTTCATGGCAGGCCTCTTAACTACGCCCCGGGATGTTTCCATACCGCGTCGGTCAATGTTGCCTTGTGTAGTTGAGATGTTTTTCCCAAGCTGTGCCAAGATGAAGGTCCCTGTCAGGATTTCATCTCACGTTTATGCCCGAATGTCCGGAGGTAGGCCTTCGGCCTTTGCGCTATTGAAGAGCATGCCAATATCCGCGTGAATATGAACCATACCATGACATTGGCTACTAAGTTTTACGTAAGGTTGGGCGCTCCAGTTAGCCTGCTCCAAAACGGCAAACCAGAAAGTTGCGCTCGCTTCTCGAAGCTAAGCCACCCTAAGCAAAACACGCAACCCCATTATTTGGCAACAGAACGCCAAAAACGGAATCATGACCTTGCGCATGCCCCTTCGCCAAATTTTGGTAGCACAGCATAATAGAATAAATCGGGAAAGCTCATGGGCAAACTTGTTGAGCGAGCCTTGTGGGGAGTTTGCACCAAGGCCAACATGGCGTGGCTGACGTGTGTTTATCGAGTTGCATTTTGCAAAGCAACAAACAGCAACAGAAGGACCCTAATCCCCAAACCCATGGAGAGTCCCCCAGGGCAGAGCATGCTCTCACGACGAACCCGGGGTGTACAAGAAATTGCAGCCTCTGTTAAACATTGAGTAGGGTTTAGGCTTTGCACATTCACCTGACATGTAGCAACCAGAGAAAACCAATGAGGTAACAATTGGCGGACGCACTGCCGAGGTCCAGCGACAACGAAATTCCGCGGGCTTGCAATGTTTTACTTGAGTGCTGCTCCCACCCATTAATTACCAGTACATAAAAATGGCCACATTAAAGCTTCTTTTTGGGTCGATTATGGAGTGGGGGTGGTATCCACTGTGTTCTCAAGAGCAACTTTTAGAAGTGTCTGATCCAATGTCTGGGCAAATGATCATAATTTATAACCCTGAACAAAAGCCATCTTGGGCTATGAGAGTACATTCTGAACTCCCAATATCCGCTTCAAAAAGCCCTATCCTAGTACCCTATACGATCCCCCTATATATTCTCGTTGAAGGAGTTTAGACTATAGATCATGTATTCCCTCATAGCAAGCACGCTTAAGGGTTAGCTCGTTTGAGCTCGCTGAAATTTGGCCTTTTATTTACCTTTCCAGGACCCTCTTTGTACCCTTAGGTCGGGGAAAATTTTCCGAAATGGAAGGTTTAGGTTTACAGATTGTGAGATCTGTTCGCGCGTCCGACCTCATTTTTTCGCAATTCTCTCCCGGCATTTTCTACCACGACCCTTGATGCTCGGCGATTGGTAACTAAAAGCTTGGAACTGAATCGTTTTGTGACCCACCGTTCTGCTGTTTTCGACTATGTTGTCGTCTCCAGGTCCTCAGAAACGGTCAAGCCAATGGAAATCTTGCAAGCAAATGTCCCCTCAATGCAAGGTATCTGATGGGGAATATCCCAAAGCCTGGCCCCTGGGGAGCTGAGACTCCAGAAGGTGAATCGATTTTAGGGTTGTGCTGGGCTTCATTCATCAAAAGCACCGACATTTTACAACGATGGAGTGGTATTGTCAAGTTGTGAATGTCATTGTGCTCCATTTCGTTACAAGAAAAGACACTCAAGTTTCTAAGGTGGAGGTGTTCAAGGCTAAAGCGTATGCAAGACATTCCAACATGTATGAAGCTTCACCAAAAGTGTTTGCGTCCCTGCTAACATGTTCTGGAAGACCCATCAACATAGCACGGCTTTTGTTGGACAATGAACGTTTGTACAACACCCTAATCGCAAAACCTGAAACCCTAAGCCCTGTACCTTTGAACCCTAATACCCTGAAACCCTTAACCCCGAACCCTAAAAACCCAACACCACTAAAAAAGCCCAAAGCCCTCAAACCCCTATACTCCAAATCCCTAGAGATGAAAAAAAATCGTGGCGAGAACGGTTTCAGAGTTCGCCATCCTGAAGGTCCTGTCGACCCTATTACCCTAGAAGCCCAGTTACCTACATATTGAGTCCCTGTCCTTGGGTCCCTATATAAACTTATACGATCTATAACCCAAGAACCTACTATATGGGTACCTGGGCTTCTAGGGTTACTTACCTAGGATTTATCGTTTAGGGTTTAGGTTTTAGGGGGTTCAGGGGTCTAGGGTTTGGCGATTAGGGTTCGTAGGGAAGATGAAGGAATATAATCTAGGGATTGGGGTTTAGGGTTGAGGGCGTAGGGTTTTGGGTTTAGGTAGGGAATATGGGAATAGATCATATAGGAACCATAAATGTAGGGATTCTCTATTCCCTTATTCCCTACTGAGAACCAGTAGGCTTAGAAAGCAATTCAGCACGTGCGAACCGGATGTCTACTGGAGAACCAACTGGAAAATAAAATGGACAACTAAATGGAAACCCGGATTTTGTCCCTGAACCCTAAACCCAGTTTGTATGCCTGGGTCTTGTGAGCAGCCATGGGAGAGGTGATTTCATTTCAGTCGCTGTGCGCACATGCGGAAGCGAATGCACACGCCAAGCAAAGTGCCAGGGGGGGCCACTTAACTTCATGAAAACGTACAATTTAGCACATCTCCTGTCGCACGATACATGAAACCCACCTTTATCAGCGTTTTGACCACGCAGGCCTGAAGGAATATATTCTTGCTAGCTTTCCCACATTAGGGAACGCAAAATATGGACCCCCTGATACCACAATCCTCCTCCAAAAACGCCACCCCTACTTTACAACACCCCCATATAGTCACCATAGCCTGTGAAGCCAACGCATGTGTAGGCGAGGCCTGCAGCACCTGTGCAAAACCTGACCAATACCCAGACCCCTGGGCGGATCTAGAAAGTAGAACCTCTTTAAGGGTTCCTAGGAATTACCCAATAGTAGTATAGGGTACCATATTGGGGGTTCTACTTTCTAGATCCTCCCAGGGGTCTGGGTACTAAGTTTCGAAATCCTCAATAAGCTGTTTGGAGCCCCAGCTCAAACCTCAACCCTAAATCCTAAACTCTAGACCCTAAATCCTACATCCTCCACCGTAAGCCTTAAGCCCGAAAACCTGAAGACTGATTATTGCCCCTTCTTGCCCTTCTTGTAACAAGTCTATATTCAGCGGCCCTATTCAGGGCTATATGTAATTATATTCTGATCATTATCCAACTGTGACAGTGTGGGGGCAGTACCCAACCTAAAGACTCCATCCCGAATCTCAATCTCGCGGCCTGTGTAGCACCATGTTGTGCGCGCAAGAAATGATCACCTGGGTTGCTGTCAAGGGGGGCAAATCCGTGAAAAAAGGGGTTACGCGGGCGTTATTTGGGGTTATGTAGGGGCTCTTGAGATTTCAGCGTTAAGTTACCATGGGGGAGAACTAAAAGAAAAGAAAAAGGAACGACTCTAAAGGTGCATGTGAGGGCTTAAGGAACTAAAAAAGTTATCGTAGTATGGACATGTAGCATAGAAACAAGATGCTTTCCCCATAGTGGTAGCTTGACTTATTTTTCTTTACACTCCCCATATACCCTAGTCTCCATTGTCCATTTCGATTGACATTTTCTCTTCCAGTTATCTTCTTCACTGTAGCAACTGCGATTACAGTAGGCGCTAATTATAAAAATATCCCCATGCATATATGTTCATGGTCCTTTCCAATCCCCATGGCAGCTTACTTAAGCTCTTTGAACGCCACGCAAAAAGCTCAAAACCCTTCTAGGGTAAGTTATTTAAATCATGACCCGTTTTCGGTACCATGTATATTAGAGCCCGCTGTAAGAAAAAACCATCGCTTTGAAAAACCAACATATTGTGGCAACTCAGTTCAAGCTGAACCCTAATTAAACCCTAAACCCTAAAGTTAAGGTTTTAAATTTCAGGGTCTAGGGATTAGGGTTGGACTTAAACCGTCTTCCTCCGTAGTAGCAACCCAGTCACGCCATCTCGGACCACCGCGGCTCCGAACGGGCCTGCGATTCAAAGATCTCACTTGAAAGGCTTAGGGTATGTATACAGTTATTATGAGGGAATATAGAGGAATAAAATGGGATAGATGTGTGTGTGTACACAAATATATGTGTACATGGGTTAGGGCATCTTAAAGGGAAGTGCCGACGTAGGACGTAATTTTGGGCCCCCAATTGCATACTATAGAGGCACTTGGATGCTCACGGCATTTTGTTTCTCCACACCCACTATTCTTTGCGTTGCTTCTTGCCAAGAACTAATGTCTATGTTATCTTCAACATCAACATCATCATGATGATTCTTGCCTGTGCTTCCGTGATAATGATGCTGATGACGACGAAGCCATCAGTGCGGCCCTACATAATCCCAGTTTCCAATTCATTTGCCATTTTCTTGTTCATTTGATTCTCCATTCTTGGTGTAATATCCCTATCTACCCCTTCAAAGGGACCTAATTGGGGGAGGGGCGAGGGGGGTACTATCCCTAAACCCTGCTGTTCTTACTTACTGGGTTTAGGGTTTAGGGTTTAGGGGTGATCACCAACCTCATGAGCTGGAGTCTAAACCCCTGGTATCATACAGCATCTCCCGTAAAAAATCTCCTATATAGCCCCCTTTAAGGAGTTCAAGCCTGAAACCCTAAACCCTATATAAGCCTTTTTAAGGAGTTTAGACCCTAAACCCTAAACCCTATATAATCCATTATAGTAGTTTCCACGTTCTTTTCCGTTATCCCCATATAACCCAGTACAACCCTGATATACACCTATAAACCCTATAATCCCAGTTTCCATGTCATTTTCCAATTTCTTTTCCATTTGATTCTCCATTATAACCCCAATATCACCCTAACAGCCTAAACCCCTAAACCCAATGCTCATTTGAGCTATAGTCTACACTCCTAGTATCCCCTTTAGTAAGCATAGTATTAGTCCGCTATATAATCCCCTATGTAATCCCCCTTTAAGGAGTGTAGAGTATAGCTCATTTAAGGTTTGGCAACCTCGAGGCTAAGGGCCAGACATGCTGAAGCTTTGGGACGACTAACACGTATGATGGAAGTTGTGAGATAGTCTTTGTTAAGTAGATAGAATATAGGGTTTAGGCTTTAGGGTTTAGGATTTAGGGTTTAAGGTCTAGGGTTCAGGTTAAGGATTTAGGGTTCAGGGCGGGATGCAACAGTCACACGGTTTAGTTTTCAGGGTTTAGGGGAGAAGGAAGCTGCAAGCAGGAGAGAGAGAGCCCGTGAGCCGGCGTCTGATTCTGCAGCCGAATGCGTTCCTGGCTTATCTCGGTTAAGTAGAACCTCTGTGCCTTCCATACCAACCCTAAGCCCCTAAAATCCTAAACCTTAAGCCCTAAACCCCACACCCCTAAAACCCTCAACCCTTATATATGAATTATGCAAAACAATGCTCATCCCAACCATCGAATAGCATAGTCCACAACCCCTTGCCTCGACACCTGTTCCAAGCCAGCTGTTTTTTTCTCAAAGCGGAGGGGGCCCAAGGGATCAAAAGGGATACGTAGGGATGATGCGGGGATTATGGGCGCCGTTTATCCAGATTCTCTTCGAAAAATGTCCATTTAGGCTCCTGTAACATTTAACAGCAAGATTTTTTGAGCAGATCCTCACAAATTGCACTTTGAAAACCGAGCCATAAGGGCCCTGCTGCATCCCCTCCGGTCTTTTGGTGGTTTAGGGTTTAGGGTAGAAGGTTGAGAGTTTAATGTAAACCCATGATAAGTCAACCCCCTCCTTTTAGGGGCCTTAATATTAGGATCCCTATTATATTCCCTATTAAGGAGCAGGTGTTTATTAATCAGGGGTCTGGGTTTAGGGCTTAAAAACCCCAGGAAGGAACCTGCTAAAATGGTGAGCTAGGCAACTAACCCATTCAAGCGCTGCATCCCAACTTCCAAGTTCTTGATTCCTAAATCTTTACTTGCGGGGTCAAGGGGACTTAGTAAGTGGGTTTAGGGAACCGAAGTGGCCGGCTCTCCGGTTTGGCCCTCTTGGACCAGGCGTTCACAATTGCCTGCCAGGCTCTGCGCCTTCTTGATGAAGTCTTCCAGGCCTCCACCAGTCTGCTCAATCTTGCCCAGCGCGTCGAGCATGCCTTGCAGGTTTTCTTTCAGAGTGTTGAGAATGCTCTGTTCAAACTTCTGCCGCTTGGCAGCTGGCATGAAGCCCCCAAACTTCAAGGTCGGAGCCACAGAGGCTCCCATCTATGGAGCTCCACGTGTCCTCAGGGAGGTCTTCCGACGCATTGGAAGTCCAGGAGTCCAGAGCCGACTCGCACTCATCATGGTATTCTTTCTGAGTAACATGGCGTGGTGGCGTGGTGGCGCATAGAAACTGCCAGCGTAGGTCTGTACATTAGTAAGTAGGTTCATCATGGGGATAAATTGGGAGTGGTTAACCTACATACTAAGTCTCCCTGACCCTCCAAGTACCTCTTCACCAGAGACCTCCCAGTATCCTTAATTGGGGTTATGGGGTCCCTGGTAGGAGGTACATTGGTCTCAAAAGCCGGATTTTGGAGGTCGAAATCTTACAAAGATAGCCCGAAAATGTAAGCAACTGAGAAAGCATTTAAGACGGCCTCCATGCTGCAAGCGCACGCCAGCCAGCGCGGACATCGCCTTGGGAAAAAAACCCTAAGCCCTAACCCCTTAACCCAATCCAGTGAACATCCAAGGGATTGTGGAACATGGTCCCTTCTGGCGATCGGGCATGCCCCCATGCTTTCCAAAGCAACTTGTGCGTAGCTTCGCATTAACCTGCGAGCCCCATATGAGCTATAATCTACACTCCTAGTATCATTCCCCTATATAATCCCCTATATAACCCCATTTGAGGAGTTCAGACTACAGCTCATATCATTATTCATACTTTCCTTGCATGCAACCTTAACCCTAAACCCTAGCCCCAAATCCTAATCCCTAAACCCTATGACTTTTTCTAGGGAGCACGAGCTGCAGCAACAAGCAGAGAGGCGCGGAAATAACCCTGAGCACCGGACCCCAGTCCCAAATCATCCTGATCCCCAGAATGGAGGAATGGATAAGAAATGGCAACTACTAAAATGGGCCATATAGGGTTTAAGGTTTAGGGTTTAGGGTGGGGTATGAGGAATGGGAAAGAATATGGAAACTACTACAATGGGGTCTATGGGGACTACTATGCCAAAACCCTAAGCCCGTAATGAGTTACATGGGGACTACTATGAGGATCCATGCCTTCATTCCTAGCTAACCAAAGCCCAGAAAACACCAAAATAGGGTTGCTTTTTGGATGGTTTAGGGCTTTAGGGCTCTGGGTTTGGGGGTTTAGGGTTTTAGGGTTTTAGGGTTTAGGGTTCTAGGGTTCTAGGGTTCTGGGGTTTAGGGCTTTAGGGTTTAGGGCTTGGGGTTTAGGGTTTGGTGGTTGAGCCCAAATGTTGTAAACAAAGGGAGGACATCAGCTCCCTCTAATATTGGGGACGTAGAGTACCTCCGAAATCAAAAAGAGCTCAGTAGGCAGCAGACCGTCCTGAACCCTGTTTAGGGTTTGGGCTTCAGGGTTTAGAGTTCGAACCCTAAACCCTAAACCCCCCGAGTGACCGCTGCCCGCATGAAGGATTCAGCGATCTCCCGTTCAGTCGCCTCGGCACCCTGGCGATGCATAAGATAGGGGATTTAGGGTCTAGGTTTAGGGTTATGGGTTTACGGGGGCTTGTATTTCACCACAATAGGGTTTCGGGGTATATGTATATGATACTAAGGATGTATAAGGAAAAGGGAGTCATGTCTTCCTCTACAGTAGAGATCATGCGTGGGGGTCCTCAGGATCAGGGAATTCAGGACCTTGCTGTTGATACTAAGAACCCTGCTCGGCTCAATGGTTTTCATGCTGCTAGTATACCATAATTCCCTACATACAAAGTACTTAGGGTCATGTAGCATCTTGAATATCATCCGTAGGGAGATATCGGGGCAGCAGAGCAACTGGGCGGTTCCGATGAGGTATTCGAAATGTGTTTTGAAAAATACGTATGTGGGAGTTTACGTATATTTCTTGATTCCCCAATCAAATAGGGACAAATACTACGGGGACGCTCTTCAAGAAGGGAGCCCATACAAATCTGAGAAATTCCGTATCCTGGTGAAATTTCAGCGGGCATCACAGTATCACAAGCCCTTGTGAAGGATGATCTAAGCTGTAGGTACTTCACGCAAGGGCATTATGACGCTGTAAATGGCTTATGTATTTTAGATTCGGCGACGCCATCAACCACCAGGATATAGAATGCTAAGAAGAATGATTCTTTGCCGCAGTTCATAGAAACACAGAGTTGCGAGGATTTAGTATTCCATGTTATTTCCACTCCCCTATACCCCTACATGACCCCAGCTTCAATTTCATTGCCCATCCCAATCCATTCTCCATCATGGGTGATATAAAGCCCAAGATATCCCGATATAGCCCGTATAGATCCCTTATGACCCTTAGATATGCCTATATAATCCCTATATACCCTATATCATGCCTACATAATGAAGGGCTCCCGAATCTTTCTGAGAAGGATTCTCCGGCATCGCCTAATAGCGCAGAAATGTGGAGTCCGGACTACCGCAACCCCAAACTCTAAACCCTAATTCAGAAAGCCATAACTCCTAAGCCCTGAACCCTCAACCGTACCCCCCACTTATTAAGCCCCAGACCCTAAAACCCTAAATACAGAGAACCAAAAACCACGACTCTCGCTCGCGGGTACTTACATCTGAATAGAGAGTGTACTTGGCGGGTCTAGGAAGAGAGTTTCCTTTCTAAGGTAAATGAGAGGAAGCCAGGCTGCTTTTGCAACGCGGTTCAAGGTTTTTCTGGTTGAGGGTCTGGGGGAGATCCGCTATGAGAGGGAGACAGACAGAGAGAGGATGCTTGTCGGGGCGGCTATGCTAAGTATACAGGTTCAAACATGAAGAGTCTAGCATGAAGCCCAATTGATTTACTTAAGCCTTACTTGGCAAGGTGTGGGGACTCAGAATATATTTAAGTCACCAATGTCGCTGCTCTAACTACTGGGTAAATCCCGTGACCCTTCGAGTAAACCCTAAGCCCTATATCCTAAACCCTATTCCCCAAACCCTATATCCTAACCCCGAAGACTGCATCCTAAATCTTAACCTCCAAGCTGCAAATGTCTTCAATGCTAGACCCCTAACTGTACGCAGGAATTAATTTCTCATAGCCGGAAGTAACCATACGCAATAATTCTAAATTTCTCAACCTGAAGCCCTGAATCCTGAACACCACATCCCAAACCCCAAATCCTAAACCCGAAATCCTAAACCCTAAATCCTGAACCCTAAGTCCTGAATCCTAAGCCCTGAACCCCAAAATCCTAAACGCTACATCCTAAACGCGAAATCCTGAACTCTAAACTATCACGTCCTAAGCCCTACATCCTAATCCTGGCTGCCTGGCAGGAGATCAGCTGTCGCTTCTGGCGCGCATGCCAGCTGCCTCCTGTGAAAGAGGACATGCATCCGGGTTTCGGGTTTAGGGATTAGGGTTTGTGGTTTAGGATTTAGGGTTTAGGGTTTGCAAGCATTGAGGGGGATCCTTTAAAGGGTTACCCGGGTTGTATTTTTAAAGAAGGTGATATAGATTTAGACAAAGTGTATGGTTGCCAAAAAAAGGGGAGCGGATCCCGGTGTGGGAGCCCTATAAGAAGATTAAACTATACTGGGATCTATATCAAGGTTCCTCGTTCAGGTAGCCCAAATTCATCCGAAGGATCATTGTGCATACCCCTACCCTAAACCCTAAACCCTAAAGCCGTATTTCATATTATGCCCAGGGGGATTGTTCAACAACTGGGGGCGGAGGAAGGGTTGTATTGGTCTTGCATTTGACTCTACAGTATTCCGCTCACAAAGCCCCCTATAATAGCAAGCAGAGGCTAACCCCACACCTCATGCCCTATACTCCCCCCTACGTTTTCA
>CAJNIZ010025313.1:51228-64899 GCA_905231905.1 Symbiodinium pilosum
AGTTAGGGTTTAGTGTTCAGGGTTTGGGGTTTAGTTGTTAAAGAGCTTTAGAGGGTTTCAGGCTTTGGAGGTACGTAAGGATATTATAGGTTTCAGGGCGTAGGGATTTAGGGTTCAGGCTTTGGGGTTTGTGATTTAGGGTTTGGGGTTCCGGGTTCAAGGTAGTAGGGAGTAGGGAAGGGGGAAGGACTTGCAGGGATGTTCATCAGGGACTATGTGGGGACTACTGTGGGAATTTTCTGCTAGCAGCTGCGATGCCATAGGGTTTAGGATGCAAGGACTTGGATTTCGGATTTAGGGGTTCGAATGTACGATGCAGGGAGCCGAGGTTCAGCAGCTGCGGAAGATCCGCGAACCCAAGGTTTAGAGCTTGGATGTACCTAAACCCCAAAAGTGTGTAGAACAATAGCCCTAAACCCATAATAATAGCCATAAAGGCCATTATTTTACATACTTTTGGGGCCCAGTAGGCGTCAGGACTATTGTGTTTTGGATGTAGGGATGGGGGTTTAGGGCATTGTGGAAGGTGTGTTGTTTGGGCTCTACTCGTCTTGCATGGGTTTGGGTTTAGGGGTTTAGTACTGCCCCTATGACTCATTAGCTTCCTTCTGGAAATACCCGTACGGTCAACATTGACTGCTTCAAAGGATTGTTATGAGCATGGTCTAGGAATGTTCCGGTAATTCTCATGCGGGTATCTCTCAAACTTATATAGTCTACTCCCCACAAAAGGATCCGCCGTAGAGGAACTGTCCAAACAAGGAATCGCAACCATCCAAAAAACACCACAATTCTGACAAACGTTCGGAATCCGAAACCTTAAACCCGACACTAAGTCTTCTAAATCCCAAACCCTTCCATAAACCCTACAGCTTACCCGGAGTCCTACGCCTTCCTAAACCCTAAACCCTGAACCCTTACAAGCCCTAAACTAGGAACCTTCGCTTCCACGTCGAGGAGGAGGGCAAGGGAGTTGACCCCGAGGCTGTTTCAGAAAATATGAAACAACATGGGTTGCTTCAGGTGCTTTAGGGTTTAGGGTTATACCCTAAACCCTAAACCCTAAAGACCCTAACCCCCAACCCTGAGCCCTAAAACCCTGAACCCTCAACCCGTAGATCCCCACCCCTGGCCATGGAATCCGCCAGCTCCCTAGTAGTAAAGAATTCCCTGTATGCAGAATGACACGGTGTTCCCACGGGCCTCTAGGGTTTGGCTTTAGGCTTTAAGGTTTTGGGTTTCGGGTGGGTTTCAGGCAAATATTTAAGGAGCTGTCGCAGTGAGAGGTACGTTCGCCATATGGGGTTTCGGGTTTGGCGTGTAGTGTTCTGCGTCTTTTCCACCGCAGGGGCCTACATAATTTCCACGATCATTTTGAAGTTTACCGAGGTGCCCTTTTCCAGAGACATGAGAAGAACCTAGGACCATGATTTTGGTAAGTACTAAGTCTTCTACACTACAACCCTCATAAACCTCTATCGAACCTCAGTTCCCGTTTTATGTTCTTTCTTCTTCTCCATGTGATATCCCTGTATGCCTAGTTGTTCAAGGCTCCTAAAACTTACACCCTAAACCGTGAAACTCTAAACTTGTTTAGGCCCCAAATCCCCAACCCTAATACTTAATACGCATGATCTACTCTCTCAAAGACATCCATCAAGATGGAGCAGACTAGTGGTTAAGGGTCAAGGATTAGTGCTAGGTTTCGGGTTGAAGGTTTAGGGTTAAGGCTTTAGGATTGAAGGTTTAGGGTTTCAGGGCTTAATTAGGATTGAAGGTTTAGGGTTGAGCATTTAGGCCCCTTGTACTTACAAATGCTTTCATGAAAGGGTTGTGGTAACCCAAGCGCCCAAATTCAGGAGCGTATTCTAATTATTGTTATAGGGCCTCTGCCTCATATTTCAGGATCCTAATTTGGGGTTCGGGTCACCGAAAATCCCTTCTTCTACACATTTTATTTGTACCGTAGAAACCCCAGCACGGTAAAATGTAGTCTTTTGGTCTCAACAAGGTACATCCCATATTCGGTCCTGAACCCCGGCACGGTAAAATTCCAGTCTTTTGGTCTCAACAAGGTACATCCCATATTCGGTCCTGGCCGAAAGTACAGTATTGTTACCACAAGTGGAGAAATGTGTATAGGGACCCGTTATTGTAAAGGAACCCCCACATTAGCGACAATGTTGCCATTACTTCAGGGAAGTTCCCATGCACACACTCGCCAGCCACCGATATTCCCAGAGAATCCTACAACAAAACCCATTATGCATGATTTGAAAATACTTCCTACACTCCACTTTCTCTTGAAACTCTCCCCAAACCCTAAGCGCTACTTCAACAACTCTACACCCTAACCTAAACGCTGCAACGTTATATGGGGTTTCACTTAGGAGCCTTTTTGCGGAGTCCTATAACAAGTTTTATACTACTTAAAGTCATGATAGGTGCAGGGTCATAATTCCATCAAGCCCTCTTATTGCATACATGGGTTTCAGATGTGTACTAAGCCCATGCCACAGAGTCCAAGGCTTAAGATTAGCTTTCTAGTGGCAGATTTTCAGGAACTCTGGCGGGCATCTGTGATTTAACCAAAGTAGGGTTATGTAGGCAAAGTGAGTCAGATGAGCGCGCGTCTACAGTGGTTGTCTTTACGAATCTCTGTCTTTCGGAGATGCAGTTGGATACTTCGATGGATCCTTCCGCATTGGCTACGAGCGGGGGCTTCTTTATATGAGACGACGACTTGAGCTGGCGCCGGATTGCCTAGCTCTGCCGGAAGCTATGCAACCAGAGCTGTGGAAGCGCAAAGTGTAGCTCTATCTCTCGATCCAGTGATGCGGAGCACTCGGTTCGCCGGTGGAATACAGCAGCCGCTGTGCAACTGAGTGCTTGAAGGCTAGCTGGCGGATGTGCGGATTTTCGATGACCCTGATTCCCGGAAATGGCAAAGGAAATCGAAACTACTGTAGCATTAGGTTTGTAGGAGCTGCTGTCAATGTTAGGCTTGCCGGCTGACCAAGGGACCAATAAGGGCGGACAAAGGGGTCCCTCTGGTAGTTTAGTATACTTCTCAAATTAAATCGTCCGTAATAGGAACCCATGTCTATTTATGGTATTGGAAATATTCACGGCGGCACACATGTGGGGTCGTGTAGTAACTCGGCGCCGCAGGATTGTGTCCTGGCATTGAGCCAGGTACAAAGCACAGGTTTGAGTTGAGCGATTGCCGCTAAACCCTAAACCCTAAATCCTAAACCCTAAACCCGAAAAAGGACAGAATAACGGCAAGGTCCCAAACTTGCAACAGTTTCAGGTGTCTTAACCAGGACCCTCCTTGTACCCTTAATTGGGGATATATGGTCTCCAATAGTGGGTACTTAGGCTCTAATAGAGGGTAGGAGGAGCGTCTAGGAAAAGTGCTCACGTTACACAACTCTACCTTTCATGCAGGATGCCTTGAACCGATCCCAATGATGCTCCAAGACCCAGGTCGCGCACGCTCAACGAGAAGGCAGTTAGCAGAAACCATGTTGGAGAGATTTGGGATCGAAAGAGGGCGAACGGGGCCCTGACCCCGATATCCTTACTGAAGACTTGTCAGCAAAATGCGATGACAAAACAAACGCTCTGAACCGTAAACTGTAGCTGAACCGTGTGCAGGGCAACAAGATCAAGGCCGACAAAGAGAAGGTCACTGCCTTCCGGGCCTCCATCAGGACTGCCCGGTGTTGTTTAGGGCTTAGGATATAGGGTTTAGGGTTCAGCGTTTAGGGTTTGAGGGCTTCAGGGTTGGCAAGTTGAGGGGCCTGAACAACTACCAATGATAATGGAGAATCAAATGAACAAGACATGGACAATGACATGGGAATGGGACTATATGGGGAAGCCTGATCCATTGCCAATATTGTGGTTCCAGATTCGTTGTATAGTTCTGGTATAGGGTGCCTCAAAAAGCCTTTAATAGACCTCAAGATGATATTGGCAAGCTTTTAGGCGCCGACACTTTTGAAAAGTCCAGGTACTTGTCTTGTATAGGCTTTTTGCCCCGATGCGTCCTTAGGGGCCGAAGTATACTTTAGGTGGAGCCCCCACCCAGTTGTAGTGACTATCATGGATAATAAGGATGATAGTAGGGTCCTCTTCTATTCCTATTATACCGCTATTACAGGGTGGGGGGTCCTCCTAATATATACTATATAGGTTTGGACCCTTTGAAGGCCCCTAGATCTATGTTGACGACACTGACACCATTTCTAGAAGACAGACTCGTTTCGAAGGGTAGCAAAATGCACTGGTGCTACTACAGCTATGTCTACTTCTGCTACATTGCTGCTGCGCTGCTACTAGGACTACACATTCTACCCATCATAATAATGATAAGAATAGAAATAACAATGGTAATAGTAGCAATGCTGATAATATGTAGGAATAAGATGGCTATTGCCAATTTCAGTTTAGGTAGAGCAGGTTCGCACTGAGAGAGCAGAGAGAGCGCCCAAGGCAAGTCGTCTACAGGAAACATAAAGTTTTAGATAGCCATGCGGTCATAGGGTTAGATAATCTGGGATTAGAATTTATAGAGGCTTATGGGCTTAATGTATTTCGAGATTCGGCTTCATTCACTTAGAACTGTAGTTATGACCAAATTACACGCCTATAAGGGGACCCAGGCGGGTTCATATTAGGTTGCAAGTACAGTCATAAATCAGCTATAGCGTAAACTCCTTGAAGGGGGTTGGGTTTATGGGGGATTATATAGCGGAGTAGTCTTGACGTAACTCAGGGGGGATACGAGGAGTTTAGACTATAGCTCAAATGGGTTGTGATTACCTGAGCCTCCAAGTAACCCCAATTCGTTTACAGTGTGTGGGTTATAGACACCAATTAGAAGTTGTGTTACAGGTAAAGCTTAGCTAGGTTCAGCTAGACCCTCGCAACAGGGTAAAGATGCCAAAGTACTGGGCACATAAGTTGTTTTGAGGATTGCATTGGTTGCTCTAGGCAAGCTTCTAAAGCCTAAGCCCTACACGTTAACTCCTGTCTACAAGCTGCAGGAAGCTGGCTGACATCTACTGCAACGACGCCTTCGGCACCGCCCACCGTGCCCACAGCTCGATGGTTGGTGCCTGGGCTAATTTTTGAATAAAACGACACCGGAAATTCAGAGTAAGAGCAACAGCAAAAATGGTACGAGCAGAAACAATCATTCCTCACGAGTCCAAGCAATGAACCAATAATCTAGTACTAGTTGTTTTACATAAGCTCACCGAAATCCCGTATTCCCTACATAAACAAACCCCTATAGAATCCCTGAGGGCTTATAGTCCAGGTGTTTGGGAGGCCATGCGCACCCCTATAAACCCTAAACCCTGCGCCCTCAGTCCTAAAACCGTAACCCCATCACTACTACATCCTCTCAGCCCTACCCCCTAAACCCGAAATCCATCAGCCCTACCCCCCTCAAGTCCCCAAACCCCAAGCATCCCCATAAAACCTACACCAAGCCTTAGCCCTAACGCCTAAGCCCCATAAGGTTTAGGGTTTAGGCTGCAGGGAATAGATCAGGGCTACATGGGGAAAAACAGGGTTTGGGGCCCTTAGAAGGACGGTTCCCAACCCTTGGCCCAGGTGAGGGCTTCGACGTAAAGTGCGCCGGCGACCTCATGGGCAAGGAGTTTGGAAACAGGGTTTAGGGGTTTGGGGTTTGGGGGTTTTTGGGCTTCATTTTTGGGACGTTTTAAGTTGTGTTAAGGTGTATAAAGCTTAAGTGTTTTGGGGGTGTCGCTGTAACCCCTCTTACCTACAGCTTAGTCGTGGTGGCCCCCTAACTAGTAGGTATAATTCATACCCCAAACCCTAACCGGTAGGTAAGTGGGTTACAGGTCAGCTTAGGGCCAGCTCAAAACCCTTCTTTTCTGAGGTTTTTGGGGCGCGTGCATCTGGTTGCAGGGTTTTAGGGCTTACCTGGAAAGCCTAGTCACCCATAATAATGGGCTACTATAACCCAAAGTGGAGGAAATTAGGAGAAAGTTGCCTATAGTTATGGGTAACTGGCTTTCTATAGGGTTTCGGGCCTCAGGGATCCTTGGGGCTTGGATTCCGAACACGCATGAGGGGCTTCTACCCCCCAAACCGGAGACTCAAATGGAAACGAAGTGGAAAATGAAATGCAAATTGAGACGGTACCCTAAACCCGAAACCCTATTATAGGATTTGTGTTTCCCTCTTTAAGGCTCCCTGTACGAAGGGCACCCCTATTTTAGGGATTACAATAGTACCCCCCTCAAGGTACCCCCCCAGGTTTAAGGAGCTTATAAAGATTATATAGGGCTTAATAAGGCCTAATAGGGTTCTAAATCTGGGGGGTGTTACCTTTTGGGAGGGGGGGTTACTATTGTAATCCCTACTATTAATGGAATCCTCCCACTTACGTTTGCTAGCGCTACCTACCCTAAACCCGGATCTATTCGGCTCAGGGAGGATCCAGACACTGCTTCTCCCATCTGGTTCTTTTTCTGCGTCTGCGAGGGTAGGCTTTCCAGGATAGGGTTAGATTTTGGGTTGTGGGTGGAAACATTCCGCATACCCTATAGGGCATACCCATACAACAAGTTCAAGGGTATGGTTCTGGTCGTGCCTTCGTTTCTTTGCCTACTGGCCAATAAATAGTGTCTTAAACAGTTTGGTGGTGGTGTTCACGAAATCCATAGACGAAGTGCGCCATTGCAAAGCCCTGGTAGTAAATCGCACGCAATACTTAGACCTGTTGCAGCTGCGCTCCCAATTTCGTGATGCTTTCGCGAACGTTGAAATCGATCTGAGCACTGCCTTTACGGATACGCCGGACAATGGCGTGCCTGAATCATTTCTGCAACACGCTGTTGGCCTGCCAGAAGCGAAATTCGTCACCATGCAGTCAGAAGCCTCTCAGAGCAACGGAATCTGGTCATTCTGGATGCAATCCCAATGTTCCTTACTCCCACAATGGCTGCTAGAAGACGCATAGAAGCTCTGGAACCACTTTCACCGGCGCATCGCCTTGCGGTACCGCAAGGCGTTCCGGAAGGCGGGCTGGTGAATAGCCTTGATATGTGTAGCATATGGGCATATTCATAACGTGTATGGTAACCTGCCGCTCCCAACCCAGCGTGTGTTCTCGATTTGGGGGCCCTTTGGCCTTCGGTGTATACTGAATAGTTGTTCTTCCTGCGGTTAGTAGGGAAAAAGGGAATATGTTCCCCATATCCGTTATACTCCCTATATACTATATTGCTGTATGGCCTACTTATAGTCAGCATCTAAAACCCAAGTCCTAAACGCTACACTGCGCCCAAAACACAAAAAAATGTACAACCCTGGTAACTCCTAATACCAGAAACTCCTTTGAACCTCTAACACCGTGTCATCCGATTTGCAGATTTTTATGGGTAAATCCGGTAAAGCCTGATTTTTTCCGTGGGGCACAATTTCTTACTTACCTCTGTTAGTCGTTACCCATTACCCAATCTATAACAAGGGGACTCTCCCAGTAAGATCCCATAAGTCTTAAGCCCTCAACCCCAAACCCTAAACCCGTAAACCCAAACCCTGCGCCCATAACCCTTAAGCGCCTAAACCCTTTAACCCTAAACGCCTCAACATGTAACGCGCAACCCCGAATCCTAAACTCCAAACGCCTAAACCCTGAATGCCTCAACCGCCAACCCGAAACCCCAAAGCTTAAATCCCAAACCCCAAACTCTAAACCCTTTACCTTCGAAGCCTAGCCCTTAACCCGAAAGTCTAAACCCTTAGGCCCTAAACCCTAGACGCCAAAATCATCAACCCTGAAGCTTTGGCACTGAAACCTTAAAGCCTAAACCTTCAAAACCCAAACCCTTACTGTAACCCTCAGATCCTAAACCCCACACCCTTCACCCTTGACTCCCTAACCCCAAAACTCCCCTTTAGGGTTTAAGGGTTTAGGGTTTATGGGTTTAGGGCCTAAACCCCAAACCCCCAAATCTTTATCCTCAAATCCTCAACCTAAACTCTGAACCCTAAACCCAAACTGTAGTACTTTCCATGTTCTTTTCCATTTTCCCAATATAACGCCGCACTAAGCCCTCATTATCCCTAAACCTCAGTTACTTAACCATTAACTAAGCCTTATACCCTCCACCGTTAACTCCTCTAAACCCCAAACCTTCCCAACGGAGCTCTTAGATATCCTATAAATCCTACACCCTTAAACCATAAATCCTAAACCCCTAAACCCTAAACCCTAAACCCCTAAACCCTAAGCCCTAAACCCAAGACCCTAAGCCCTTCCTAGACCCCCCGAGTACCCTCTATAGACCCTAGGTATCCCCAAATAGAAGCTCCATAGACCCTATTTTAGGGTACTTGGGGGTCTAGGTAGGGTTTTGGGTTTACTGTTTAAGGTTTTGGGTCTAGGGTTTTAGGTTGGGTTTAGGGTTCAGGTGCTGTGAGGAGTCCCAAGATCCTGTTTCGTCGAGTACGGGCCCTAAACACTACACCCCACATCCTGAGTCCCTTGTTTTAAAGAGGCCCCAGTACACCCCACATCCTGAGTCCCTTGTTTTAAAGAGGCCCCAGTTAGATTGTTGCTTCCGTGGTTAAGCCGAGCACATGATGTGCGCGCTCAACGTTACGGTTCATGGGGTTTCTGACCTTCATATAAATCTTGATGGTGGCCTTGGATATGTTCTTGTCATGTCTAGGGGAGCTGTAAAGTAAATGTGTTTCATAGCATAGCATGTAAACACACGCATATATATATATATGTATGTGTATATGGTAGTTTCCCCAATAAGGGGACCCCAGTATAGACCTCAAAATATTATAGTCCTTATGATGGAGACCCCAAAAGGGTCCCCTAATTTCTGGGAAACCTTTTGTATGTATGTGCATAAACTCATATATATATATATAGAGCAGCTACCCCCCCCCCCCCCTGTACCTACCTTCTTTGCTAAACCCCATACCCTAAACCCTAAACCCTATATATGTGTCTTCATGAGCACGACTTTCTCACACGCGGCAAGCTTGGGTTCATCTTAGGGTTCTTATGGCCGGGTTGGAATGGAAAGCACCACCATCTTCAGAGTTTGGCATTGAGGAATAAGAATTTGGGTTTTTGGGTTTTTGGGATTGCGGTTTAGGGGTTTTTGAGTTTAGAGTTTTAGGCTTTTACGGTTTAGGGGTTTTGGGGTTGTAGGGTCTGCCTTTCAGCTCCATGTAGCTTAGGTGGACCCCCCACCCAGTAATAGTGACTATAAGGAATACTCACGATTGTATTAGGGTCTTGGTATACTCCTATTATACCACTACTACAGGGTGGAGCGGTCCACCTAAGCATGCTTCCATAATTTTTGGATGGTTGCTGAGCAGAGGGGTTGTATATAAGACTCTTCGGATTGCACTGTAAAATTTTTCTGCGGGAAATAGTCAAAAAAGTGAGCAGCTAGGTGCTTTCAGCTGAGGGCTTAAGGCTTAGAGTTTAGGGTTTAGGGCTTTGGGTTTGGGGTTTGTGGCTTTGCCAACGATTGCCTGGTTGAAGTTTTAGGGATCCTTCGAAAACAGAAACCCCGATTTCGAACATCAAAGAGAACTGACCTTTGGCTTCATTTTGTGTACCTTGTAGGATGTAAGGGTTTAGGGTTTAGGGCTTCAAATCCATCATTTTGTTCCAGGATAAATGTCCCGAACACATGAAGCCTGACTGTTGTTCACACCCTGATCGCATGTTCTGCATACGGTAGTGTCCCAAAATGAGGGTACCCCAATATAGATTCAAATGTAATATAGTCACAGTCCTTATTGTAGGGATCCCCAAAGAGGTACCCCTAGTTTTGGGAAACCCTAATATCAAGGCCTTAAGGTATCTGAGTCGGGACCTCTTGGGGTTCTCAGTACCTACCAGATATCTACGGATTTAGGGTTTAGTTGGGCAAGTTGCAGCCACCTCACCCGACCTCACCCTAAATGGTTGCTTATATAGAGTTGTAGGTAACATGCAGATTTTTGTCGGTGCTGAGGAACAGTAAGCCCCATAGATAGGCAGACTTGTTGTCGCCTGTAGCATCCTAAACCCTAAACCTTAAACCATCACGAACCATTTGGACCTCCTAGGCCTGAATCGAGTTGTGGCGCGCCACAAACTTTTGTTCCAATCATATGAGCCCCTGTAGTACATGAGAGCTTCTCAGAACAACCCCGACAAAGTCCTTCATAGGCACCAAAATATCCTCTTATGATGCAGTTTCGGGTTTAGGGTTGAGGTAAACCCTAAACCCCTAAACCCTAAACCCAGTTCCCAAGCACTCCCTCCTGTTCTGAGAAACCTCCACACCCCAAACTCTCTACAACCTACCCCAGACCCCTGATTAATAAACCCCCTCCCCGTCATAGGGATGATAATGGGGATCCTAATATTAAGGCCCTAAAAGGAGGGGGCTTATTAAACAGGGGTCTACATTATTTGCCCTAAACGCTAAATAGTAGTTTCCATTTTCTTTTCCATTATCCCTATATAACCCAATATATCCCTCTATATATAACCCCAATATATACCCAGTATAGCAAGGATCCTACCCTAAAGTAACCTGAGCCCTAGCCTGCATCCCTATATTCCCTACCTTTACATTACCCTACTTCGGAGTGAAGTAGCTTCATGGCATTTTTTTGGTCTCAGGAAGAGCTGCTGCAGCCTTCAACGAGTTCAGGTGCTGAAGTGCACCACCTTATTCCACTGCTGACCTAGGCGTCGGAGAGCTGCGGACAGGCCCGTTTTAAGTTTGAAAGGGGCGGGCGCCGCGCGCCAGGCCTCCTGCCTGCGGCTTACATGCAGTTCTCGTTGGTTTTGTGTACTTTCCTTTGGTAGGCTATGAGCCCTCACCAAACCCCCCCTACCCCAAGCCCAACAAGGAACTAGACCTAGATACCCCAAGCCCAACAAGGAACTAGACCTAGATCCCAAACCCTAATCCTAAACCCTAAATCCTAAGCCTTCAACCCTTAATCCCAAGCCCGAAACCCTAAGTCCTAAACCTTAAGCCCTGAACCTCAACGTTGGCGTCTGCTCCTTTCGCTGAGCTTGGGCTTAGCAAATCGTTAATGCCTCATGCCTCAGGAGGCAGGGAATCATAACCTATTGGGGTTATACAGGGGGACGTATTGGGTTGTATAGGGACAATGGAAAAGAAAACGGACACTACTATTTAGGGCTTTGGGTTCAGGGTTTAGGATTTAGGAAAGGAGGGTTCAGTGTTTATTTCTAGACTTTAGGGCCCAATGTAAGCATTATCTATAGACTTAGAGCCCCAGCAGGAGTTTTCAGAAGAATTTCAGACTCTACGATTTAGGGTTCGGGGATGTGTGATAGGCTTTGGGTCTGTTGATTTTGTTGAAACGTGGTCTCCCAAGAACCCAAAGGATGTGCAATGATTACAGGGGGAATGTGGGGTCTTATTGCGGATCAGATAGGGGCCTTAAACCCTGAACCCTGAACCCTAAGCCCAGAACCCCTTGGCCCAAACCCTAAACCCTAAACTCCCAATTAGTGTCATCTCATTCATGCTTGGACCAGCGCAGACTTTGGTTCTAGGGCCCAGGTTACTTTAGGGCAGTTTCCTTGGTATGTTGGGTATATATTGGGGTTATATAGGGGGATATATTGGGTTATATAGGGATAATGGAAAAGAAAATGGAAACTACTATTTAGGGTTTCGGGTTCAGGGTTTAGGGGTCAGGATTCTGGGTTTAGGGTTCAGGGTGTAGGGTTGTAGGGTTTAGGTTTGAGGGTTCAGGGGTTTAGCCATGCTTAGTTGGGGAGCGGAGAATCACAGGGAGTCCCTTTTAGCTCCTCATCTAAGCTCCGTAGCTGGGTTTAGGGTTTAGGGCTCAGGGTTTAGGGTGGGGTGTTTAGGAATTAGGGTTTAGGGTTTCCAAGCCCCTTAGCAGTCCCTGTAATCCATTCCGAGCATAAGGTCTACAGCACCCCGACGCCAGAGTTTCTCAAAACTAGCTGCTTAGAATCCCCAAAGCAACCCTATGACCTGCTTATGTACTATTAGCCTGAATGCGCATCCCCGTTTTGTGGAATTCCAAAAGATCCTAATTTGATTGAGACTGTTTTTTCTGGTTCATCGGAGCTTGGGTAGTGACACCTTCAGATACCCTACCCTAAGCCCAGGACAAGATTTGGATTCAACGGTTCAGGCTATGGACTCTGGATGTCAAGAAGATCAATAAAGGATTGTTGTTAAACCAGAGCCCTAAAAGAAGGGCCCTGTAAGAATCATATGATAGTCATGAGATTATCATCTTGGGGTCTGGAGTTACCAAAACCAATATCTAAACCCACCAAGAATAGGTAAAATAATAGCCCAAAACCATTAAAAACAGCCCAAAAGGCTAGAATTCTACATACTTTAGGGGTCCAGGTAAAGATCAATTCCCTGTCAAGTCTAGTGTATCAGCCGAAGCTTCTGCCACATGTGCGCTACTGTCAATCTGGGAGTTACTCAAGGCTGTTTTTTTAGGGTTCAGGTTGTGGGGTTTAGGCTTTAGACAGAGAGCTCATCGAAATATGGGAGTTTGTAGCGACAGGGGGCCCAAAGCCCAGTACAAGCCCCAATCCAATATAATTCTGGTTATATCCACCCAGAAGGGATTCCTAATTTACGAAAACTCCCCATAAAAATTCAGGACGATTAAGGGGAAGTCTGCAGGTATTGTTGAGAAACTCCCAGATGACCTTGGAAGCCCAGTTATCTATAGTTCAGGGTTTAGGGGCTGGGGAACGGTAACCGATGCACACATAGAGGGGCCTTGGATACTGATTGGATAACATTTGTGTAGACTGTTAGTGGGTGGGAGCACTAACTGGGCATCTAGGGCACGTCTGAGATTAGCAGGTCGAGGAAGAGCCACCGCATTTCCTACCATGTTTGCTCAGAACAGGTGGGATTCGGTTCACGGTTTGCGGCTTTGGGGTTTAGGGTTGAGGTCCTATAATGTTTCCATGTCGTTCTCCGCAGGACTTGGGGGACGGTTTTCCCAAAACATGTGCGCTTTCAACATGTTGGTTGCCAGGGCAGTGGTGACGTCGGATATCAGACGTTGGTAATGGTAATTCAGCCCTTCTATGTGCTCTCATAAAGCTCACGTCCCTCACTCCTGGTGTTCTGAAACACTACCTAGATCGTCCCACGTAGTTTTATTTTCTCGGGGACGTTCTACTCGGAATCTCAACCAAAGTCCCAACCACCGCCCCATATTTAGCTCATGAGGAGAAAGGAATTATGTTGGAGCGTTCAGCTACGGCATGAATCCTCGAGGCTGCTGTTGTGACTGTAGCTCACACCCTCAGCATCAAGCTGTTGGCATGAAGAGCACTGGCAGCAGCCCCACCAGGAGTGGGGCCTGCCCTCACTGTTGAGGGGCCAAGGGTGCAAGCCTATAGCAATCAGGATATCTGAGTTTGACAGTTTTAGTCGCTAGTCATTGAAAGGAAGTCTGATCCTCATATTCCAAGGGTCCATTGAATCCCTCTGTTTCGGGAAACCTCCACGCGAGTGCTGATTGGTTTTTTTTGTCCAAACAGCGGTGCAATCCTGAAACGGTTTGTTTTTGTGGTGGTGGTGGTGGTGGTGGTGGTGGTGGTGG
>CAJNIZ010025313.1:64999-80036 GCA_905231905.1 Symbiodinium pilosum
CCCTACACCTTAAGCCCTAAACCCAAAACCCAAAACCCTAAGCCCCCAAACCCTCCTGAAGGAGCTCGAGGCCTTCGCCAAGGTATTGGACAACCCGGCCAAGCCCGTCCTGGCCATCCTTGGTGGAGCGAAGGCGAGTTGAGGAGTTTTTTGGGGGTCCCTTTTAGGGTTTAGGGTCTAGGGTTTCGGGTTTAGGGTTCAGGGTTCAGGGTTTAGGGTTGAGGGTCCAAGGTTTCGGGTTTAGGGTTTCGGGTCTGCGCAGGGATGTGTAGGGGTTACATATATATATATATACACGTGTATGAATATATAAGTTACATGTATCTTTATAGTATTCTTGTTTCGTTTCCAGGTTTTTGGAGTCCCTTTAAAGGGATGTTGTAGGGTTCTGTAGGGGTCATATAGGTTTAAGGGTTGAGGGATTAAGGTGTTTGGGGTTCGGGGTTCAGGCGTTTCGGGTTCGGGCATTCATGTTCAGGGCTTAGGGTATAAGCTAGAGGATGGTTGCGTGCCCGACCTCCAAAGTGAGCACCAGGGTTTAGGGTTTAGGTATAGGGTTTAGAGTTCCCCGACCTCCAACAATGAGGACCTCAGGATTTCAAATTCATGTTACTTTTCGCCACGGTGGCATGCGGGGCTTTAATGGGTTTAAGGCTTAAGGTATGAACAGGTTATGGAGTCAAAATAAAGATAGCAGTAGTAATAAGAATAGTTACAGTACTTATAAACGAAAATAGTAATAATAGTTGTAATAGTAATAATCGTAACAGCAATAACAATAATAATTAGGCTTTTGGGAGGAGGCCATGAACCTACGTTTAGGTGGGAGGGGTTCAGGGTTTCGGGTTGCAGGAGTTCGTGGTTCAGTTTGGGCTTTCAGGAGTTAGTGGTGCAGTTTGGGGTTCCAGGAGTTAGTGGTTCAGGGCTTAGGCGTTACAAGTTAGGGGGGCTCAGGATTCGCTGCTTGTACTTGGAGAGCTCTCGGGTGTTACATGCCTATAATTCTACCCAATCATCGGATTATGGCTTAATTAGTGCCTCAGCCATAAGCCCCAAACCGTTATAGGGTGTAGGGTTTGGGGCTTAAGCTCTAAGCGAGTCGGGTTTAGGAGACCTGCTTGTCTTTGAGTAGGCTGCGATGCCAGACGGCTGGCTGGGCCTATAACCGGGTAACGAACTTTGTGACCCTTCATAGGGTTCAGGCTTTAGCAACTTATCAAAGCAAGGTCTCATAAACCTGCGAGGGGGCGGCTCTACATCTGTTCGGAGCAGTGTAATCCCTCCAAGACTAAGCCTGCCCAGCCCTAGTATATGATAAGCATTGTCCCGCTTATATAATGCTACGATTTCGGGGAGTTCATTGCGGTTAGGAGAATGGCGGGGCTATTTTGAGCTCAAAGCCCTGAACCGTAAATACCCAGCATTCCAACACGAGCAGTAACCATTGTAGCTGATAGAAACCCTAAACCCTAAACCTTAAACCCTAAACCCTAAACCCTAAATCCTAAACCCTAAACCCTAAATCCTAAACCCTAAACCCGCTATTTGATGGGAATCCTTCAGGGATGCAGTTCCCCCAATGACATCATGAAAGATTCACGTCAGTTAGGCATGACATCATATGAGCCATAGTCAAAACTCCTTAAAGGGGGAGGCTATATAGGGCATTACATGGGGGAGTATGGGGGAGTATTGTAGGAGTTGTTAAGCGGGATACTGGGAGTGTAGACTACAGTTCATATAGGAGTTTTCATGTTCTTTTACGTTCCCCTATAATATACCTCCCCGTAAGCTTTTTTGGAGACTATTAGGAAAAGGGGATGCATAGTGGCAGCACAGGTCAGCGACAAGATCCAGCTGATCATGAACATGTTGGACAAGGCTGGCTACTTCAGAGCCAACCCTAAACCCTCCAGAGTGCCCCACTCGTGGCCTGAACGCCTAAAAAGTTCAGCTTTAAGGATGTTTGGTGTAGACTCCAGGGTTTACCCTGAACCCTGACGCAACACTTTCTTGGCTAGGTTATAACCCAAGAGTGGAGATCGAAATGGCAAAGGTTTAGGGTTGTGGGTTTCTAGTTCGGGGACTGCTGCGTCATATTGACCAATACTAGAGAACCAAATGGCAAAGAGCATTGAAACAGAAACGGCAACTTGAATTACATGGCGGTTTTGCGGTGGGGGTGTAGATAGGGCAAGACATAGGTCATACGCAAGTAGTGCCCTATAGCCGCTGACAATTTCGCGTCTATAGATAGCCCTAGTGTCTAGTAGAATGCCTGTCTGGGTTCCTCCTGGTTTGCGTAAACGACTTGGTCAAATGCGCATCTTAGTTTTGAGAACGCCCGACCTCAGCTGGGCTTAGAGTTTTGCCTCCGTCCAGGCACCCAAATATGGTGGTTTGAAGCCTCAATATTTGTTTGCTTGGACTTAGGGATGCTACAGCTGGTGTCCACGTTTCCAAGCAAGTTTCCTAAGCATCCAAATGCACCGCATGTTTTTCCATTATCTGCAGCCTTCAGGGCGTGCAGTAGGTACTATTCAGAACCTAGGGGCTTAGATAATTAGCAATCCCAGTTTGGGGTCTGTTCGAGGTACCCTGTCGCCCGAATTGTATGATACATATTTCAGTGTTACACACACTATAAGGTCGATGTACAGCTTATACATCGACCTTAGTGTTAACCCTGTTACAGTCTGCTACTGGGTGGGGGCGGTACGATCCATACACCATGTAACCCTAAATCCTAAAGCCTGAAACCCTATAAAGCCTAAAGTTCTTGGGTTGGGTAAAGCCCTGAGCCACTTAGACCCTCGCGGCCTTGGACTATGCCAAGCTTGAGAGAACAAGTATGTGCGACACCTTGGTGGGGCTTGCCGGGGCTTCTCGTAGGGATTCTAGACTTGTTCGGGGGGGAGTTTAGGGTTGAGGGTTTAGGGTTTGGGCATGTAGTATAAGACCTGGGCTAGGGTGCGAGAGCTTTAGGACACTCAAAAGTCAACAATCATGTGATTCTTTCGAAAGTAGTGGCTCCAATGGGGATAACCCTAAACCCTAAACCCAGGCTTAGCCCAATGCAGCAAGACTAGGGATGTCCTTAAAAGCAGATTTTCATTTTCGCTTATTATACGCCCCCTAAACCCTAAACCTTTAAGCCCTGAACCCCTAAACTCTACCCCTCCCCAGCTAAAGCAAATAGGTTGTTTGTGGGAGAGTTCCAGAGTAGATATAAAGCAGATTTTACCCTCATCCCCCTCAACCCTGAGCCCTATAAACCCTGAGGCAAATCCGATAAACTCCTAGTATAAAACTTATCAGCCCCTGTAGAATCCTTAGAAACCGAAAAACCCCTAAACCCTAACCCTAAACCATGTATAGTCCTCATGAACTCTAGTATGGCTTTGCGGGGCATAGGGCTCGGCCAACCAAGGCCAGGGCTGCACCACAAAAAATGGCACTTTCCCGAATTGTACCCTAACCGAGACCCCTGATTACATAACACCCATCCCCTTAACAGGGACTATAATAGGGATCCTAATATTAAGGCCCTTAAAAGGAGGGGGGCTTAGTAATCAGGGGTCTACATTACACCAAAAGGGATCCCACCCCATCATCTTGCTTATTTGCCTGGGCCTGAACGCTCCTAACTATCAGAAAGTCCCAAGACGTTCCCCGCCCCTTTAAGGAGAATGATAGCCCCACAATGATTTTGCAGAGTGCGAGTTCTCTAAGACCGGCAGCGTAATGCAGGGGCCTGAAGAATTTGCATAGTATGCTCTCAGATTCCCTGTATAGAGAAGGTACTTGCGACCGCGAATATACCTCAACTTGATATAGGTAGTTCTTGAGGCCTCTACATTGCAGAGCTTTTGCATGTGGATTTCCCTCCATGAACACTATACCCGTATGAGCTATGCTCAAAACGCACCCTTATGGTTAGTTTGAGAGGTGAACAAGATGATCATTGGCGGTGGCATGGCCTACACCTTCCTGAAGATCAAGGACTCGAAGCCGGAAAGCCCAATATCTCTCAATTAGGGTTTAGGATCTAGGGGTTAGGCTTTAGGATTAGGGGATTACGGTTTCGGGAATAGGGTTTAGGCCCTCAATTGTGGAATATACCTTGCATCATATTCCCGATCCTAGCATCATCCAGGATAAATCTCCTAAGTAAGGGATATCGGGCTTTCTGGGAGGGACATGTTCAGATCGAAGGACGATTTACCACACCTTTGCCCTCCCCCCCACAGCCCTTTATTTGTGCGTAAAAGTCCGCACAACAAAACTTCCAAAAGAAGGAGTCATGGGATCCTAGCTAGATACCCCTGAACTTCCTGTGGGATGTGCTAGGTGCGTTCAGTAAGGAATTACAATAGTACCCCCCCAAAGGTATCCCGCCAGGGTTTAAGGAGCTAATAAGGGCTCTATGTAGGGCTTAATAAGGCCTAATGGGGTTCTAAATCTGGGGCCGGGGGGGGGTACCTTTGGGGGGGTACTATTGTAATCCCTTATTCAGTGCTTAAAGAGATCGGAGTGGTAAGGTACGTTTGCATGGCTTGAGGATCCTGGAATATACCAATTACTGGCACACTCCAGTCAGCCGCAAGAGGCTGTCACAGCCTAAATCAATTAGATAGTATAGGGTTTAGGGCTAAGGCTTAGTAGAGAATAAGGGAATATACCATATAGGAACTATGTAGGGATTATATTCCCTAAGCCCTACACCCTAAAACCCTAAACCCTAAACACCCTTTATTCTCTACTAGCCACCAGAAAGCAACTCTGCACTGGCAAGATCCTTCTTGGTTTCCCTCGAACTGATGCGTTTTTCTCAGCTTGGGTTTAGGGTTTAGGGTGTCCGTTGGCATATAGGACAACAAAAGGATTGTAGCGCTGCCTGGGTGGGTTTGAGAAACTCCCATAATTTTGGCCTCCACGCTACACTCAGTATGAGAACAAAGCTGGCGCAAAGGTACCTTGATACGAGAAGCTTTGAAGGATTTGGATTTTCCTGACCTGTCTCAGAATTCAACCTTCAATATGTTCAGGCACTAGAAAGTGTAATAAAAGCCAAAAGCTAGACCTGGGACAAGCCCTAGATCTTGGATATGTAAGCTGGATTTCTGAGGAAACAAACCTGAAGCCCGAAACACAAGAATTTCTATACAGCAAGAAGCACGCCGTGGAAAACGTGAGGTTTTTAGATCTAGGGCTGCAAGATTGGAGCCACCGAAAACCCTAAACCCTAAAACCCTATAACCCTAAGCCGTAAACCCTAAGCCCCAAACCCTCAACCCTAAACCCTAAGCCCTAAACCCTAAACCCTAGACCCAGAGCAACCCAACACCCAGGCCAAGAGCCCAGATCTCCACAAATTTGGCGAACCCCACACCTTTCATTCTAGGCCTGAAGAGGAACCCTGGGGTTTAGGCTTTCGGGTTTAGGGTTTAGCGTTTAGGGGTGAATTCTATGCCTGAATCTGGGTACTCCAGTTGTACCCTTTTGCCCTTTTGATTTTGGGTCTCCTTCTTAAAGCTGAACAGTAGGAAAAAGGGTACCCTCATTATTAGTGGGTTACTGGGGAACCTAGGAAGAGGAACCCATGGGTTTAGGGGTTAGGGTTTTAGGGTTAGGGATTTAGGATTGAGGGTTTAGAGGTTAGGGTTTAGGGTTGAGGGTTTAGGGGTTAGGATTGAGGGTTGAGGGTCTAGGGGTTAGGGGTTAGGGTTGAGGGTATCAGGGTACCCTTCCCAAAACTAGGTTTCAGGGTTTAAGATTTTGGTAGCATGAAGCAGAAGCACTACAGTTTTTGAAGAGCAGCTGCGTGGGGTAGTCCAGGACAGCATGGCCATCGGAACTTCCCTCTACGATGAGGAAGGCCCACCAGTGTGGATTCTTGCCAGCGCAGGGTTTAGAGATTACACCTACCTTAAGGCTCTGGGGTTTAGGGCGAAGGGCTTGCAATTTACACGTCCATTTGTTCTCGAAATTGTGCGTACCTTTACTTCGGAACACGAAACAGTGTTGAGCGAGGAATGATAGCATTTGCGGTTGCACGCTTAGTCCTGGCAGCCCTGAACGCTCAAACTCATGCCCGAGCCCCAAACGCTAAGCCTTAGACCCCAAAACCTAGACCCAAAGTATTTACCTGGACCCCCAAAAGTAGGTGAAATAATAGCCCCAGACCTTGAAAAATGGCCCCGAAGGCAATAATTCTACATACTCTTGGGGTTCAGGTAGTCCTGGAACTTCTGGTGTATCCCCAAGGGTCCAAGGACCCTAAAACCCTATTATTTGGGTCCTTGGACCCTAAACCCCAAACCCTAAATCCCAAACCCCAAATCCTTAAGCCCTATTATTTGGGTTCTTAGGGTATCTAATCCTTATTCCTCCGCTCTTCCCGCAGGCGCGAAGATCGTTCCGGAGATCCTGGAGAAGGCGGCCAAGCTCGGCAACTTGGCACAGAAAAGCTGGGGGGGGAGGGGGTTCAGGGTTTGGGGGTTTAGGGATTAGGATTTAGGGTTTAGGGTCTAGGATTCAGGGTTTGGGGTTCAGGATTTAGGGTTTGGGGGTTTAGGGATTAGGATTCAGGGTTAAGGGTTTAGTGTGTAAGGGTTTAAGGGTTTAGGGCTTAGGATTTAGGGTTTAGGATTCAGGGTTTGGGGTTTAGGGTTTGGGGTAGGGTTTAAGGTTTAAGGGTTTAGGGCTTAGGATTTAGGATTTAGGGTTAAGGGCTTAGGGTTTCAGGGTTTGGGGTTTAGGATTTAGGGTTTGGTGTTTAAGATTCAGGGTTCGGGGGTTTAGGGTCTAGGGCCTAAATCCTAAACCCTAAACCCGACTTTTTGCGGAGTTTCAGGGGACCTTCGCCCTCGCTTTATGTACGACAATGCAGGCCGCTCTTTGGCAAGCTAATTCAGCCTACGGCAACAGGAATGCGATGTTCACTGGCTTCAGCTTGCAAAGCATGGGAGCGCCGGCATGGTGGGGATGGTGTGGTCCACCGTGGCCGCCAGCCCGTGCCGATGTGTGGCAAGAGGTGTCGCCAATCCCTTGCTCGCAAATCAGCCGAAGCAGGGCGATCACGAACCGCAGCTTCGCCGACGACAGCGGCACCTACTGCGCAAGCTGCTAGTTCACGTGGTAGTACGAACCAGCCTGAGCTGGAGTCAACAGTGCCTTGGCAGCGATTCCGCTCAAACTGTTTGGTCCGGAATGACATCCTGATCGGAGATGACACTAAAATGCACTCAGGGGCCTCTGTGGCAGAGTGTCCAACTTCTTGTGAGAGAATTCCTGCCACACCACCCTAAACCTCTAAGCCTAGGCGTCAACTTGGATCCTAAGACCTAGACCCCCCAAGTACCCTAGAATAGGGTCTGTGTAGCTTCTATTTGGGGATACCTAGGGTCTATAGAGGGTACTTGGGGCATCTAGGGACTTTATAGGTTCAGAGTGTTGGTTGTGGGTTCAGGGTTTGGGGTGCCGATGGGGTTTCAGGGTTTCGGTTTGAGGTGTAAGGATTCAGGTTTCAGGTCTTAGGATGCCCGCTCTAGATCCTCTAGGTACCCCAGTAATACCCTTTTCCCCACATTATTTGGGGGTCTCCTTATCAAAAATGAACAGTAGGAAAAAAGGGTACGGGTACCCTTATTATTCATGGGTTGCTGCGGAAGCTGGTCGCACTAAAGGACCCCAAAGTTAAAGCCCAGCGGTGTTTTTTGGTTTTAGTCACTGTATGTTGTGTCCTCATCAGCCCATAAACACACATTCATCCGTTGTGTAACTACTATGAACAAATCCTTGGAGGTCCAAGAGCTCAAACGTGATGGTGTCAGGCACGCCGCGGCACGGAAAGCCGTCTAGGTTGTAATGTTTAGCACCTCAAACGTGAGATTTAGGGTTTATAGGGTTTAGGGGTTTAGAGTGAGGTACGGGTCTTGGGTCCCGTGCTGTTACAAGAGGGTCAGCTAGCTCTGAACCCCAAAAGCCTACACCCCTAAAACCTCCAAGCCTCTAAACCCTAAATGTCTAAGATCTGAACCTTCAACCATAACCCTGTGGATCCATGTATACAAAGTGAAATTATACGTACATTGGGCCCTAAAGTCTACAAAGATTGCCTACATTGGGCTATTTGGATCCTCATACCCCAACCCCTAAGCCCTATAGGGTAAGTCTTATCACCATAAAGGCGTCGAGGTCCTAAACCCGCAGCCATATGCTTTAACACCATAAGCCGTGTATACCAATACCTAAACCCTTTACCCAGACCCCGAACCATGAACGCCCCAAACCCTGAACCCTGAATCCCTAAACTCTAAACCCTTCAATCCAAAGGCGTGGAGATTATCCTGCCAGTCGATTTTACCTGCTCCTCCAAGTTCGGTGAGGACGGCGAGATCAAGGAAGGCCAGGCGTATTTTTTTTTCTGTAGTTTGGGGTTTGGGGTTTTAGGGTTTACAGTTTAGGGGTTTGGGCTTAGGGTTTAAGGGTTGGGGAGTTTACGGCCTAGGGGTGTTTGCGGCTTAGAGGTTTAGGGTTTAGGGATCACAGGTTTAGGGGCTTAAAGCTTTAGGTCTTGGGACTTCGGGGTTTGGGGTTGTTGGCTTTGATTATGTGTCGCCTGGGGTTTTGCGCAAATACCTCGTGGGGCCAAACACCCACGTAATGGCATGGTTTGGGTTTAGGGTTTTGATAACATGTGGTTTGTACCAAGACCTTCCAACTACCCTCTATTAAGCCTAAGTACCCACAACAAGTGACCCTATAGTCCGCATTTAGGCAAAGATCAGCTACAAACAAGCAGGGCGGGCGGCAATGCGTGCAAGATAGCGCGGTCGGGAGTGACTACAATTTGTCCCGCATTGTTTGATACCTTGTGTCTGGATAGTAAGACTTGCGCTTGTCACTGCACACCGCCTCAGCTACCTAGCATCTCTGCACAGCCTAAACCCTCCACCCTTAACCATCAACCCTAAGCCCTCTACATTCCTAAGCCGGCCGGCTGTTCTGGATCCCTTAAACCGTAAATCCTAATACGCTTTATTCCTCAAAAGCCGTACGCAATCAGCCTTTGTCTACGGGACCTTCAAGACTTAGGGCTGTTTCCAAAAGTCCATCAGGCTCCATAGACTGCTGTCAGCTGTAGGCAATCCCTTTTTGGAGGGTTTTGGTTTTTGTATTCAAGTTCATTGTGGGGATAGCTGGGGTTCTCTAGGGGTTACAGGGGTTACAAGTGGATTTACTATGAAAAGAATTTAGACCAGTCTCCATGCACATGATGGCAGCTATAGCTGTCATGACTCCCAACGGAGAGCACAAATAACCTCAAGTAGAGAGAGGGTCCTCATATTCCTGTTATTCTCCCACTATATTCTTGAGGTTTCCTGTTTGGCCAGTCCCTCCAAGTGAATCCCAGACCCTGCACCCAGGGCCCAAATGCCTTCTATCAAACCTAAATACTCGCAATCAGGGATCCTATAGCCCCATTCAAGACTACCCAGAGGGTCTATCAACCCTAAAGCCTCGAAACCCTAAACCCTAAACCCGAAACCCTACTGGGTTGCTGATAAGGAACTTAAATTGAGTAACATTTTGGGTGGTTGGAGAATTCGCATGCAGGTGTCACGAAGGAGGAGGGCATCCCTGATGGTGCCTTGACAGGGGATTTGGGGACTACCGGGTTGCTGTTGAGGGCTTAGGCTAGTACCCTAAACACTAAGCCCTAAACCCTAAGGGTTTAGGGGTTTAAGGTCTGGGGTCTGAGGACGAGGAACTCAAGGGTAAGTTAGCATTCCAGCGGAACTCATATTAGGCGTGCCAGATATTTCTATACACGGCGAAGCCCCCTAATTATAAGGTGGTTTTGATTAAGTTATAGTAGGGTTAAGAAGTCCAGTTACTAAGACTCATAGAGGTTATAAGTAGAGCTATGAGGCAACTAGTTTGTTTTGTAGCCAGAAGCAGTCTGGGGCTTAGGGTTTGCGGGTCCGGGATACCCTACGCCTCTGTTTAGGCTTCAGGCTCGAGGCTCTAGGGTTGATGGGGGAGATGTACCAATACCATGCAGGATATATGGGTTCATAGCCGTCGTTAACGCGGCAAGACTGAAGCAGTAGACCCGAGCTCGAACCGCGGTCTCTGATGGTATGAGCACTACCTACTTGTGCCCTGATTAACACCTACGGGTTTAGGGTTTAGGCCTTAAGCCCTTTACCCCTACTTCAGCTTTACCTGTTGAAGCCCTGAAGCCTAGTGGGAAGAGTTCTCCCCCTAGGGGATGGAGGACATGTTGCACCAATGTGTCAAGCTTCACTGTGCCTGCAAGTGAAGATCCGGTGTACGCAGCCCTATAATCCTTGTAAACCCTACCTCACACCAGTTTCCAGTTCATTTTTCCATGTTCTCGTGCATTGGGTTCCCATGAACTCTCTAAGCAAGGCTATACACATGGCTAAGCCCTTAACCCGAAGGCCTAATTAAATGGGACTGGGCTGAGGCCGCTCAGGGTTTAGGGAAGTAACTTCTAAGCCAAAAACCCTGCACACAAAACACCTGGAGCCTACACCCTAAACCTTAAACCCTAAACCCTAAACCCTTAAGCCCCAAAATTGTGTAGGGTTTGGGGCTTTAGGGTTAAAAAGCCGCCAGAACCCGTATCCTCATGCCTTCCTATCCGCGAAGCCCTCAACTCTATATAATCCCTATATATAGTCGGTTTAGGGTTTAGGGTTTAGGGGTTTAGGGTTTGGTTTAGGGTTTAGGGTTATTATATAGTCCCCCTTAAGTAGAGAGAATATGCCTTTGGGTATATTATACTAAGATCCCCATATACCCCATACTCTATCTACTTGAGGGGGGCTATAGCCCCATGTAGACCTATGTGATCCCTTCAAACCCTGTAAAACATCAAGCCCTGAACCCTAAACCCTAAATCCTAAAGCCTAAACCTTAAACCCTAAAGCCTCAGAATACGCAAGGCTTCATGGGCCTGGACTGTGGTCCCAAGTCCATCGAGCTCAACGCCAAGGCTAGGGGGTCAGGGATTAGGGCGTTCCCTTTGCAGGAGATATGGGGCTTAGGGTTTAGGCCCAAACCCTCAACCCTAAACAGTTGTGTATAGAGTTTAAATTCGATATTGTATAGCTTAGGTGAAGTTATCAATTATCAGGGGCTCCGACGTGCACAAGCATTTTAGACTATGCCTTACAAGTGCCAAAAGACCAAACCACCCAAAAATCCGCTTTTGACAGATTTGCACCTGCTCCCAAGCCAAGTCGTCCCCCTTCCAACCCCCCCGTCCCAGGGCGGCCCCCCCCCTCCAGCCCCACGCCCCTTCTGCCAGGTCCACACAAGTTGCCTCCACTGCTCTCTAAATCCTAAACCTTCAACCCTGACCCCCTTGACCCTGAACCTGAGATTCACTTGTGTGCTACAGCATGATGCTCCTAAAACCATACGTACCATGTGCACTAGAGTCTAAGTTCCTGAAGGTGTTTTGTGGGGAGTGCATAGTGGTCCTGGTATGCTAAGGGGGGTAGGGGAGTTCAGACTGCATCTCATGCGAAGCAGGGTGTAGTGCTTAGGGTATTTGAGGTAATTTCTCAAGGTGCCCATTCCACAGCTAATTTAGAGGTACACAAGTGTTTCCCACCCTCAAATCCTATTCCCACCTCTCCTTACCTCCCACGGCCACTATTTTGCGTATTTAAATCCTACACCCTCAACCCTGGACTCTAAACCCTGAACCCTAAACTTTACACGCTTACATCTGCAGATTTGACCCTTGCGCTTAGAAGTTGCAGCTCTTCCCTGCCCGACCATGTTTGCCAGTACTCGCTCACATAGCCTGGATACAGACACTAAGCGCGTGCGAAGCACGCAATTGTGTCTACTATATGTGTATATATATATTATATAGTATACATATATATATATGTATATACATATATATATACATATATAGGCACTTAAAGGGATCATGCCCTTTTAGTGGAGAATCCACTGCACTGGGTCTTAACAGCACGCCTTCAGGGGTGTGTGTTTAGGACTTGTTTGAAGGGCTAGATGTAATTAAGGGGATCTGAGAGTTTGGGGTTTCTCAGCGACATAGCGGGACCGTTAGAGGCTCGAGGGAGACTTGATTCGAAAAGCTGGAGGATCTGGGCCTTGCGTCGGGGTTTAAGAACGTCGTGCTTGAAACTTCGATGTACGGTTCTGGGGTCAGGTTTAGGGTTTGGGATTAGGGTTCATGGTTTGGGATTTAGGGTTTTAGGGAAGATTGAGATTGGGGGCTTTATCCTTTATAAAATTACGTCAAGGTTGAGCTACCATGCAAGGAGTTCAAATACGCCCAATGTACCCCGTATGTAGCTCCCAAAATCCCTTGATAGATTTTGAATATTACTTGAATATACACACACATATACATATATATATATATGTATATATATACACAAATATAGTATTTACTTCTATTCTCCTCAAATGGGGTGCCTCCCCACTTGCACCTGGCCTTTAGGTTAGGATAGCCGGTGCACTTAGCAACCAGGTTAATATATGCGATAACTGGGGCTGTCATATGGCTTATAGGGGCCTAGAAGTAAACTCACTAGAGTCATACCCTAAACACTAAACCCTCCTTACCCTCTAAAACTCTAAACCCTAACCTAACCCCTAAACCCCTAGACCCCTAAAGCCTAAACCCTCGACCCTAAACCGTGAACCCTAAACCCTACTCACTAAGGCTGCCTTTGAATTAACCTTTTCTAGCTCTGGATCTAGAGTTCACGGCTTAAGAAACCTTAGGGAAGTAATGTAGGGAGACATTATTTAGGAACTCATAGGTTCTGGGTTACTGGTTTAGGGATTAGGGTTTAGGGCCCAGCATGTAGGGCTATCTCGGCGGCCTGGTCATACTCCACATGCCGCCCCTACACGGGGCTAGTATAATTCTGCTGGCTTCCTGACATTGTTCTAAACCCTAAACCACTAAACCCTAATCCGCATACCCTATACCTCAAACCCAAACCCCTCAGTCTAAACCCTAAGCCCTAAGCCCTAAATAAAACCTAAACCCTATGAATGTGCAAGGCAGTGGCAGAGTCCAAGACCATCATCTGGAACGGCCCCATGGGAGTCTTCGAGATGTCCAAGTTCGAGATTGGCCGCTCTGTTCCATAGACACTCCTCCTTCGAGCAGGTTAGGTTAAGTGTTAAGGATTTAGGTTCAGGGTTTTGGGTTCAGGTTCAGGGTCAAAGGTTTAGGGCTTACGACTTCAAGATTATGAACCCCACTACCTAAACCCTACACTACGTTGCATTTTAGTACTAAGCCCCTCATAGACCCTAAACCCTTTCAACCCTAAACCCTAGACCACTCCCCAGTTTAGTACTAAGCCGCTCGTAGACGAGTTGCCTCCGTAGTGCTAGCAGGGGCCATGATTCCCGGGGGCTCGCTCTGCTACATCGCAAATTCTCCAAATCTTTCTTGGTGGAAAAGGGATAATGGAGAAGAAAACAGACACTACTATTTAGGGCTTAGGATTTAGGATATAGGATTTAGGGTGTAGGGAGGGGCCCTGGAGACAAGGACCGTAGGGGACGGTTTAGGAGGTATATGGGGATGGATAGGGGCATATATCTAAACCCTACAGCCTAAACCCTAAACCGTAAACCATATATATATATACACACACATAGGCGGAAGGCTTACCCAAAGGGTCCAAAGTACCAATATGGTACAAAGTATGGTTTCTGTAGTAGTAATTTCTCTTATGGTTTGGGTAAGTATTCCCCATATGGGTACTTAGGACCCTTTGGGTTAGGGCAAGGGGTCTACTTGGAGAAGTTGCGGCTTGAGGTCTAAGTGTGCTTGGCGGCGTCCTATATGGGTATTGCTGTAGCAGTCATTGCAATAGCACTACCCTGCAGGTTTAGGGTTTAGGGTTTAGGGTTCATTGGCAAAGGGGCGCATAGAGTGTATCTTGAACATTTTCTTTTTCAATATGAAATGGCAATAGTTTTTGTGATTAATCCCTGCCCCCAAACATCAAACCCCGCTCCTCGCTCCCCTCATCCAAGCTTCTGATTAATGGCACCGCTCAGGTTTACTGGGTTGCCGTTCAGGAACTTAAGTTAATTTACCATGTTATGGGTATCTAGTACATTATGGGGTTCCTTATTATAGCAAACCTAAACAATTTCTCCCTTTACTTTTTACCCTGAACCCTGAACCCTATGCCCTAAACCACGTGGCTGTATTATGGTAGCACGCTTGTAATGCTTATGATACTGGTGTTTCCCTTGTTTCAATGGTTCTCTCTCTACCCCCTACCCTCCCGGAAACTAACATGGAAACCCAAAAATGGCCCTATAAAGACTACAGTCCCTCTAACAAGGGGCTATATGGGTTTCCATGTTAGTTTGGCGGAGTGTATGTGCTTCTACATATTCCCTATACATCCTTCTATACCCCTGTCCTTAGGCTCACAGTTGCTGTCCCAGACATTGACATGCCTGCCGATAACGTTCTCTCCAAGAAACCCTAAGGGTCCAAGTGCCCAATAATAAGGTCCCTGCAAAGGGTCCATGGGGGAATATAGGGGTACTTTATTCAGGGTTATATAAAGGTCTAAGTACAGACTAACTAAGTACTTGGGATTCGGAAATATTAATTGTAGTACAGATTTTAAGCAAGTATGTGATTATTGAGTATTCTGACCCTTGGAGAAAATACCTGCTTCTTCTAATGCGTTTGGTACCCTGTGAATGCAGAATCCTATACATACTACACCTTACTGGCAGTTAGCAGGGAATAAGGGTATTTAGTCCTTGTATAATCCTCATAGCAACCTCCCATATTCCCTAATTAATCCCCAGTAACATACCGTGTCCTAAACCCTAAACCCTTAAGGCCCTAAACCGAGAGTTGTGTTGCCATTTCCGCTCCCACTCTGAAGCAACAGGACTCTTGACATGCTCAGCCCCTCGGACCGTCAAAGGCACCAAGAAGCTCTGCCCCTAAACCCTACATCCT
>CAJNIZ010025324.1:20574-51903 GCA_905231905.1 Symbiodinium pilosum
CCTAAACCCCAAACCCAAAACCATAATATGTGGACCACTTCCGTTCTGCGGAAAGGAAAGGGTTTGCTGGGTTGATGCTAAGGAACTTAAGTTACCATAATGGGTATAGACCGTAAATGATAGGGTTGCCACAATATTAATATAGTAACTCAAGTTAGGTCCCTTAACAGCAACCCAGTTTAGGGTTGAGAGTCTCAACAACTAGAAGACTCGCAGGTAGTGAAAATAAACAACTACTCCTAACTGGGCGTCATGAACCAACATATGATCCATAGTCTAAACTCCGAGTATCCACCTTATTGACCCCAAGACAGCCTTTTGCCGCTTGCCACCTAAAAAAGTGCGAGGGGACGCTGATTGCTGGAATGGGCCTCCGGCCCTATACCGCCATCCCTTACCACTTCTGGCCCAAGTCAGGCCCCTCTGGCTAACCCCCAATAGACTTGGGCCACTTCCTGCCCCCTAACCCCCTGAACCCCCCCTGGAACCTCCCGCGGAGGGGCCTATCACGCTAGCGGAGGCCCCCTGCGATGCTGGGCGGGGAAGGGTGCGGGTGGCCGCGGGCACCCGCAAGTCGACACCTACCTACCTACCTACCTACCTACCTATCTACCACCTTAATGACCCATATAATTGCCCCCTATATATCCCCGTATTTAACCCCCCAAAAGTTTAGACTATAGCTCATATGATCCCCACCAAAGGCCATACAGGGTCTACCTCACTTGTAGGTGGGGTCATACAAATCACTTAAAACCCTAAACTTAAAAGTGGTTTCTAAGTCGCATGAACCTCCAAGTAGGCTGCCTGGAAGGACTGAGGTGCACCGACCTTTGTTTTCGGTTTTAAGGTTTAGGGTTTTATGGTTTATATTCTATCTACTTAACGATATTCTATATTAGGGTTGTATTGGGATAATGGAAAATAAAATGGAAACTACTATTTAGGGTTTAGGGTATTAGGGTTTTAGGCTTTTAGGCTTTTAGGGTTGTCTGATGTATGTAAGGCACGTTGCTAATATACCTGGTTCATCCTGGTTCCTTCCTTAGGTTTAGGGTCTCTGGGGATCATTAAGGTATCGTTGAAAACCTACAACTGTTTATGCCTAATTGAGTTTAGTATCTTCCAAATTACGCATCATGTCCAACAATGGCCCGGATACATTCAACCGCTTGTAGAAAGGTTTGGGTTCTCGTCTGTCTCCAAGCGAGATACAATCTTGAACCCGACTCCTTTTGTTGTTCCACGGTTGATACCAATCTGTAGGACCTTCGACGATTATGGTACTATGGTATACTAAGGAGATGCAGATGCTTCATATCACCCTATAAAGCCACACATATCCCCAGTTTACATTGCATCGTCTATCTTCTTTTGCATTTGATTCTCCATACCTTATTGGGGCAATAATGGTAGCTGCTTCCCGAAGCTATTCATCGGAAGCTTGTAGGACGGAAGCCGCCAACCCACTGCATTCCTGCTGGCGTGTCAAAGCCCTACCTAGACCTCCCAAAAGCCTCTTGTCAAATCTAGGGCAAGGGAAATACAGGCCACTACTGCGGGTATTTTAAGACAATAAAACCCTAAAACCCTAAACCATAAAACTCTAAAACTCCTAAAACCCTAAAACCCTAAACCATAATCTACTCTACTGATATAGGCCTAGGAGAAAAAGCCTGCAAAGCACAAAGCAGCTCTAAGAACATGCCGTGGAGGCAGCTGACGGTTGGTGTTGCTGATGCAAATATCATCCATGTCCACCAAGGTTAGCCTCTTGGTTTAGGGCTTGGGGCTTAGGGTTTGGGGCTCTAGGGCTTAGAGTTTAGGTTTTGGCTTTAGGGTTCAGGGCGTATGCATGTGTGGGGTTTAAATGCTAGCGTTATCCACCAGAGGCTGCCTCTTTCTGCTGAATTCAGAGAGCCATCTTCCTGTAGTGGAATATTCTTGGCTCTTTATTAGGAGACTTCTTCAAATTGTTAGGATACGATCTAAACTTGTATATTGATGTCTTCCTTGTTGGGCTTGAACCCCTTCACCCTAGCTCTTCAATGATTGCCGACAGTTCAATGCTGGGGGCTTGTGTCGTTGGGCTCGGGATGCTCTGTCCTAAACCCTATAGTCCCCCTTCAGGAGATAGAATATGGCTTTGCGCATATTACAATAATATCCACATATACCCCCTATTCTATCTACTTAAGGGGACCACAAAACTAAAAGCACTGTTGAAGACTTAGGGTCAACCTTTTGGTGGTTGAAGCGGAAGTTTGAGGACGCACGGATAATGTAGAAGCCTGGATAACTGCCAATGCTGTTACCGAACATCTCTTACAGAACTATGGCGTTATAGTGTATCATGGACCTTAACAAGCCCCTGCATGAATTCAGAGGAGCCACTGGCTAGCTGTAAAGACGCGCGATTGTGGTACAAGCTGGGTCGTCGCTGTGCAGTCATCCCAAACCCTAAACTTGTTTGGGGCTAGGAGGGAACAAGAGACTGTATTAGAAAGAAAATATATTCCCTTTTTGCCTACTAACCAACAGTAAGTAAATGCAAGCGTCCGCATCGTTAGAACAGATTTGGAGGCATGGACCCTGACACGAGGAGCATATTGCCGACTCTTCAGGTATGAGTCTGCATACATAGTCATAGGACACCCATATGAAACTTCCTCAAAATGCCAATCCCTAAACCCTGGTACAGCTACATTACCCCCACCTCAGATCCCTTAGAAGCCTGGAGGTTTGAACAATACCTGGGGCCCCACACCCGCCAAGGCCGCTACGAGCGAGCGCCTCCGTCAACATTTCAGGGTGCATAGTTTTGGGGCTTCGTGTTAAGGATTCAGGTCTCTGAGGCTTACCTGGACCCTGTATGCCTCCTGACATCAATCCAGGGTCCCGGTAGACTGTTTTAAAGGCTATTCTCCCGTAAAGCCCCTGATTGCAGAATGTCAATGAACCACAGGAAAAACTCAAGGCGCCCAAAAAGCTGGGGGAGCCGCCTAGCAGTGTTGAGATGGGGCTGGATGCGCCCTCATTACTGATAAAGCATTCCATAGATTTGTGCACGTCTTCCTGTTACAGGCTGGAGGAAAATGGTGTCCTCAAAGGTCTCTCGCGCTGATGAGACGCGTTTGAACTTTCGATGTTTGTTATCCGTTTTGCTACGTACTAACCTTGTCTTCACACCTGGCATTATCACCGTACTCGTTGTTCTTAAAAGTGTTCTGTTGCATATGAGCCTTTACCGAAGCCTGCAACAACTCCCCCATTCCCCAAGTCCCAGATGCTGCCCTGCCTCCACGACCCAGCTGCCAACACCGCCCAGACCTCGCCAGCTTGAACACTGCCGGTGAGCTATTGGGGTTGAGGGACATGGTTGGGTTTGGGCGGCCGATGCAGTGGTCGCAGTAGTGCTAGCAGCAGCAGCAGCAGCAGCCGCTGTTGTTGCTGTTGGTGCCGTTGGTGCCAGTACGCAGTCTCATTTTCACTGTTTTCGTTAATACAAGCAATGATCTGATGAAACAACCATAGCATGAAGAATGCTACAAGCCCACCGCACTGCTGTCCCTGTGACCTGTCACCTAGCAACCACCCGACCCACATGAAGCCTAGGCCCTAGTCCATTTTCAGGAAGTGAAAGGATCATTGCTGCAGTGATAAAGGCAAAACCACACCCCCCAATAGTGCAGAGGATTCCTACACAGGCCTATGTCCTACGTCGCAAGCTGGCAACAGTCCTGCGGTTGCACACATGTGCTCGAAGCCTCGTTGGCCAGTGTCGTGGGCACACTCAGTGGCTTGGCCTTGGCCACTGTCGTAGGCGCCGTGGCTGCCAGTGGCTGCGCCTGCTCCATCGTTGTGAACATACCAAGCGCTGCCATTAGCTTTGCCTGTGTCGTGAAGGGTGGCGCTGCCCCTGCCTTTGCCTGTCATCTGCAGGCATCCGATCTCCAGGCACACTTAGCGCCTGAAGCCCTGACGACGGCAAACAGGCTGGCCTGCACGGGAGATGACCGCACTCAGCGTTGCATGTTTCCATGTCATTTTCCATTTCCTTTTCCATTTGATTCTCCATTATTATTATTGGGGTACTATCCCTATATAACCCCCTACAACCCCTATATAGTACCCAATACAATACCCTTTTTAGCCCCTACATAATCCCAATATGTATGGGCCCTTTGCCGGCAAGGTGGCCCTGTTTGCAGCCCGTCAGGCCGCCGGCAGCTTCGTGCACCTAAAAAAAATCCCAAAAAGGACGCGGGGATTAGGGGTTCAGGGTTGAAGGTTTACCCCGTGAAATTCCCATAAGCCCGCCGTCTTTTATGTAGGAATCGCCAGAAGGGGGTGCAGAAGCTTGAGAAACCTCAGGTGTCCAGTATCTAGTGCTTGCTTAAGGTTAACCGCTTGAAAATCTTCGGCCGTTACGCCACTCGAACCTTACAAACCCAAGATAACTATAGTGTATTCTGCGCTGTATACCTTGGATACTGCCCCCACTCAGTAACAGTTGGATAATAACTATATTATGTCTAAATATAGCCCTGAATACGACCCCGAATATAGACTGTTACTGAGTGGGGCAGAACCCAATGTATACCACACAATCCTATTTGAATTATTGAGGCCACAGGATTCCACTCCCTCTATCACCCTATGCAGGCCCCTCCACCCTAAACCCCAAACCTTCAACCCATAAACCCTAAGCCCTAAATCCCAAGGCTTAGGGTTTCGGGATTTAGGCTTTAGGGACCCTAAACCCTAAAAGGTAGTTTCCATGTTATTTTCCCTTATCCCAATAGAACCCCCCTATCCCAATATAACCCAAAGCATCCTGTAGGCCCTACCTTAACCCTAAACCCGAAACCCAAAATCCTAAACCTAAACCCTGAACCCTGAGCCCTAAACCAACCCTGAACCCTAAACCCTAAACCCTGAACCCTAAACCAACCCTGAACCCTGAACCCTAAACCCTAAATCCTAAACCCTGAACCTTAAACCCTAAACCAACCCTGAACCCTGAACCCTAAATCCTAAACCCTAAGCCCTAAATCCTTAACCCTAAACCCTAAACCCAAACCCCTAAACCCCTGAAACGCCCGGAAGATGGGCCCAGGCCTAGCACAGCCACATGTGCTTTCTGCATTCTTCGCAAGGCCTGGGCCTGCACTGGACTCATTTTTGGGCTGAAAGGACTGCACAGTATAGTATATCATAGTGAAATATCGTAAATTATAATACATTATCATACACTATAATACATTATAGGATATTAGAGTCTATTGTGATATATTATAGTATATCATCATAGATTATAGTATAATATATTATATCATATTATAATGGTAGATTATTGTATATTAAAGTATATTCTAGTAAAATATCGTATATGAGTATATTATAGCATATTATGGTATATTCTAGTATAGGGTCTATAGGGTTTATAGGGCTTATGGGGTCTTAGGATTTGATTGCTTCAGGGTCTGGAGGTTTCAGGGTTTTAGGGTTTAGGGCGTTGTTGTGTTAGGGCAGGGTGCAGGGCTTAGGGCGTATGGCTCCCTTAAAGTGGCTTCGGGGCTATGTGGGGGCTGTGGGCAGATATTGGCTCCAGGGCTTCTGGGGTTCAGGGCTCGTGAGGGTTTTATGGTTTAGGGCGTAGGTTCAAGGATTAAAGGCTCGTGGTAGGGCAGGGACGCCTCATAGGAACTCAGGTGCAAGGATAAGGGCTTGAGGGTTTAGTTTTGAGGGTTTAAAGTTGAGGGTTTAGAGTTTAGGCAGGTGGTAGGGTCTAATTTCGGATAGGCCAATGCCATCCACCCCAGCATGTAGGGTGTAAAGTTCATTCAAGACCATAATGTCCTGCGTCTCTGAGGATTTTCAGCCGGTTCTTCCCCCCGGCTTCGGTTTAATTCCTATTGTTTTCTCCGTTTCGTTCTCCATTATATAACCCTAAACCCTAAACCCTAAACCCAATTATATACCCTAAGCCCAAATCTCTGCATCATCCCAAAGACCCTATTCTAGTTGAATGGGGTTCTACATAGCAATGCTGAACTTTTTCCGGAGCCAGGTAGGAAATTGCTGTAATACTACATGGTGCAGGGCTGTAGTTTCTAATGTTTCAACTATGGGCTTAGGGGGATTCTAGGGAGCCTTAAGGTTCCATATAAGATATATTTGTAGTTTAGGTATATAGGGCCCATACCAGGAGCCGATGATTCCAACCTTAAATAGTTGAACGCGATTTCACAGCATCTTATCATACTACCTGGTTAGTTTTGAGTCTTTGCCAACTAATTCTGGCGGAGCATTGGGATTAAGTCTGTGCCGGAATAAGGCAGGGATCGGTGGAAGAAGCCTGAAAGCCGATAGGCTTTACAACTCAAAGTTGTCTACGGTTCCCCTTGAAAACTTTGCTAAGGTGACATGGGCCTCTAGTATGGACCTGTAACCCTGGGGCACCTGGTGTGCACCCAAAGTATATCCTTCAGTTCCCCTAGAATCACCCTTCAATAGGCTAAAGCGTATAAGGAGCAGTCTGCAGTCTGCAGTAAAGGGTGATGAACGGACTATGTTTGGGAAGCACAGCTCCCAGAACATGCTTTCTCACCCTCAAACAGCGCCGCTACAAACTCAAGACATATATGAGCCACTGTCTAAACTCCTAGTATCCCCCTATATAAGCCCTATGACACTGCCCTATATAATCCCCTATATATCCCCCTTTAAGGAGTTTAGTCTATAGCTCATATAAGGATCGCAACGGGCTGTGGTAGGGATACTTGTGAGGATATCTTCAATAACATCCAGACTACAACCTGGGCGAGCACCCCGAGTGCATAGGGTGCCTCATCTTCTGGATGCTTAGGGTTTAGGGCTAAGGATTTAGGGTTTGGGGCTTTACGGCTTACGGTGCCCAGGTCAAAGAAGAAAAAGATCCTGAAGCTTGCCGCAACACCGTCAACACCTACACCTTGAAAGTTACCTTAACACCAACACGAAAGTCCACGGGAAAAATCCGCAAGATCTGGCAAGGGACCCCCAGAAGAAGCGCCACCCCGCGAAATCGCAAATCACGAAGTTGTGCCTGTGGGTCGTTGGAAGAGGTTTCGGAGCAGGAGCACCAGAACTGACAAGAACGGGGAATGCCTGTATTCGTGTGGAAGTCTACTTATCGGCAGTACTAGCTACAAGTAGGATTACTGCGAAAAAACATCATATGAACCAAAATCTGAACTCCTGCTATCTCCCTTAGTATACCCTATCATAGTACCCTTTGTAGTCCCCTAGATAACCCCCCCTCTCAAGTGTTTAGACGAAAGCTCATATTCGAGGGGTAGTAGCAGCAGCAGACCGAACACCTTCATGCAACTGCGATTGCTGACTTAGTTAGCTTTGGTTAGTTGGGAATGAAGGAATGGAAAAGAAAATGGAAAATATTGTAGTGGGTTACATATGGACTACTCTAAGGATCCATTCCTCCACTCCTAGCTAACCAAAAGTAAGCTTACTGGCACCTCCAAGCCCACTATATACCTCAAAGCTCAAGGTAATACGGATACCCTCGACGTCCAAAGAAACTTGATTGGCCTGCATGGAGAAATCCAAAAAAGGGGATCCCAGCTACTAGGTTCCCCAGTAAACCCTAAATAATAAGGGTACCCTTTTTCCTACTGTTCTGTTTTAATAAGGAGACGCTCAAACAAAAAGGGCAAAAGGGTACTACTGGGGTACCTAGGCTACCTCAAGCCGCGGCAAAACCTGCTTCAAAAATCTGGGCTAGATTTGACTTACTGGCGCTTGACGCCGGTGGGGAAGCGAATGTAGGGACTGTTAGGAGGGACTATCCAATCGCTTTCCCTTTCAGGCATCAGGAAGTTAAGTTTCTGGCTTCCTGGGCTTCATGCTTCTCGCGAAGCCCGATAAGAGCTGCAATTCACAGGCAGCAAGAAGGTCAGCAACAAACTAAAAGATATCATGTAGAAGCCTCACAAATTGGTCCTACGTTCAATGTACAACTATGGTAAAGGGTACCTCAAGTAGACCTCAGTATTGGCAATCATTTAGGCCCCTGTAGTACTTTGCGACTGCTATGAAAATGTGGTACACAGGGATGATCACATACATCCACTCTCCCCCCAAACCCTAAACCCTACACTCCACACTTGAAACCCTAAACTTTAAACCCTAAACCCTAGACTGTAAACTGTAAACCCTCAAACTCAACCCTAAAATTTACACGCTAAACCTTAAACCCTATAAACTTTAAACCCTGCCCTAAACCTTAAACCCAAAAGCACCACTATGCTTTTTCTACAGCCAAGTCGGTCCTGGCCTCTTCATCAGTGGCTGCGGCTCGTCGGGTAATCCTTGGCATGCAAGCTGGGCATCAAAAGAACTAACCCGTGTTCAAAAGTTAAGGTTTCGGGTGTTGGGTTTAGGGTTTGGGGTTTAAGCGTTTTCGGGTTTAGGGTATCATGGGAGTTCCTCTACTAGCCCCCTCTTTTCTACTACTACTCCTCCCCAGGTTCCCCCGTAATTGCGGTTATATAGGGATAATTAGGCTTAATAAAGGTTGAGTAAGGCGGAATCTAAGGGGATAGTATAGGGCTTGGGGTAGTAGGGGAACCCATGACATTTACAAACTTCCGGTTGATGGCTTCATGGTGAGTAACGCGCAGCAGCATCTGCCCTAAACTTTAACAGGCGCCCAAACCTAGCTAAGATCTGGCTTAGGGCTTAAGACCCTAAACTGGAGGGACAGACACGTCTAGTTCTATGAGGGTCTGCGACCATCATGTGGTGGTTTCTCGAAACCGAGACGCTTGCGCAGGAACTGCTACAGGGATCCAACCCTTTGACTCCCTACTAACCACAAGCAAGTACATGGAGGTTCTTACTAGTTACTATGCGTCCTGTCCTGGGTACCATTCGTAGGACAGAGAGCACCCAATACCGGGGGTGGACATTAAGGGATCCTGATTTGGTAATTTCCCTAAATTAGGGTACCCCAATATAGACCCAAACTGGTACCCCTACTTTTGGGAAACCCCCATTTCAAGTATGAAGGAGCCTGCTGCTTCCGTAACTGAGCTAAACGTGTCGCGAGAGCCATTGACCAAACGAAAGCCCTTACCCAAAAAGCACAACCCAGTTGGTCAGTTCACTAAACCCAACATACACCTTTGCATTACAATGGGGCTATAGGAGCCCAAAACATGTAAAGCGTACCTATCCAGCCATTAAGAAAGGTGTGAGACCACCCTTTAACCCACTCTCCAAGCCTTAACCCTCGTAGTCTGTGTCCCAGACACGTCTGGATTATGTGTAGCGGCTACATGGAAAGCCAGTAGCTTACAATTCGCGGCTACTCTCGTAATGGGGAAGTAAAACATATGTTCGGGGGCCAAAACTAATTGCCTTGGCCTTACCCAAAGGGTCCATGTACTCAATAATTCGGTGCTTGGCTTTTGGGTAATAGTAATTCTAGCGTTGGCTTTGGGTAAGTATATGATTATTAGTTACTTGGACCCTTAGAGTTAGTGGAGATGTAACTAACACTCTGGTTCTTGTTCAATTTGAGGTAAACCGCTTGTGGAAAGTGATAAACTTTCCGCATTATGCAGGCTTTTGACAAGCATACACGACTGAGAGGACCCTCTCTTGCGTGGGGAGCCTTGACTATTATGAGATCAACCAAGTTCAGTTTGATACCGTCATGTCACTGTGCTCCCAGGGAGAATCCGTTATTTCTTGCACACCTTATACACACTGGGCCTCAACTAGGAGAATTATTGCTTGACGGTTGTTTCACACGCTACTCTCGTGGAGCCTCCATGATGGCCGGCCCGGCGGCGGAAGTGGATGTGCGCCTGCCCGACGTTGAGGTTTAGCGTTTAGGGTTTGCATTCGATGGTTTCTCACCCTAGTGGATTCTGTCCCGGGGCCCGTAAAACACAAAAGCCTATGGTCAAGGACTTAAAGCTGATCTCCACCATGGCTGGAAAGAAACGCTGAAAACACACGGCTTTAAGGGCGTGATCTCGGAAAACCAGATCAAGGTGTACATGAAATATGAAGACCAGGAACTCGATCACCAGCATATGACTATGATGGGGTCCGGGCCGGGGCTAAAAAAATCCTCTTATCGCAAACACTCAAACACTAAAGCCCGGGATTAGGCACAAGGGGAAAGAACTGCTCTAAACTCTAAACCCTAAACCCTAAACCCTCAGTCTAGTCTTGTCTTACTGGAAAAGCTGCATGGGCCATTTCTAGCATCCCCATGCCTCAGCCCTAAACCCTAAACCCTAAATCGCTACCCCGGAACTACACTTGGTAGTTTCCCCAAAAAGGGGGACCTCAAGGTAGACCCCCAAATACTAAAATCCTTGTTATTGGGACCCCTAAAAATGGTACCCCTAATTTTAGGAAAACCCCCGCAGAACCCAGCATTTCCGTGAAGCAACGTTGGTAACCCTAAACCCTAAACCCCAGAATCTTCATCTCTCCTAAGGTGCACCAGATTACAAGGCAAACTCCGAGCCACAACAGTGAAACTCTCAGAGCTGGCAGAACTGCACATATCCCCGAACTCTTAGGGTTTAGGGTTTAGGGTTTGAGGTCCGAACCCTAAAATCCAAGCCCTCAACCCTACATCCCAAATTCCAAATCCTAAACCCTAGAACTAAATTCCGGAGGTTACAGAACCCTGAACTCCATACCCTACACCCGAGGAGGGTTGCTCGCAGTCGAGCCAAGGCATTTCAGCTACCGGGCACGAAAGAACTCCCTTTCGCTTGTCTGGTTAGGGTTTAGGGAGTTCAGGGTTTGGGATTTAGGGTTTAGAGCTTTGGGTTTCGTGTTCACGGTCTGTACTACCCCTCGGTTACTGTAGGGGAGAGATTAGATGCAATCTACGTACATCACGCGTGCTTTGTTATCCTTATCTTAATTACAGCACTGTCCGAAGGAGAAGCTAACCCGAAACAAACCTCTACATAATCCCAATTTCCATTTCATTTTCCATTTGATGCTCCAATTTTCGGGTAATACTGCGGTAGGACGCAAGTTCGACCCACTTGTTATTTCAGACTTACACTACAAGCAGACCCTTTTTCCCCCATAGACTCCTCCACTGAGCGCCATGGGGACTCCGCTGGAAGTTTAAAATAGTATAGATTCTTACATGGTAGTAGTTGACTCCGCAACATGGCCCATACTTTGCACTGTCTTTCTGCATGTTGGTCCTCCTCTTTAGCCCCGGGGCCACGGTAGGTCGAAACTTTTTATTCCTGGCGATGTATCTCTATATACCTCTTTAAAGGGACCTAGGGTTTCAATTTTATTTTCCATGTTCTTTTCCATTTTCTTTTCCATTTGAAACTCCATTATTGAATGCTATCTGGCCAGAGCTTGGGCTTTCCCTACCTACAGCAATATGACTTGAGATGCTCCTCCTCTCCCTCCAAACAGTAGGGGCCCGTTAGAACGGGGAATCTTGAAGCCCTTCTCGCAAGGATCCGATATCAGTCCTAGAACCGCCCCAAGCACGAACCCGCTAAGTGTGCCCTAACTCTTACATCCCAGAACCTGACTCTAAACCCCAACCCCAAGCCCTTAACTCAGTAAAACCCCGGCCTAGTCCAGATCCAGGCAAGAAGTGTACAAACATGGCGTCGCGTGCTTCTTCTTAAATGTTTCTCAAACGAGGGGCTTCGGGTTTAGGGGTGAAGGGCGTCAGGGTTGCGGGGACACCCTTGAGGAGCCATTCCATGAGAGGATTGTGGCAAACTGATGGACGTTTTTGGTGTCGCAATGCAACAAGGGCACCCAAATCCTAAATCCTAAACCCTAAATCCTAGATCCTAAATCCTAAAACCTAAAACCGAAAACTTATGCAGACTTTGTCTTTTCCATTTCGCAAGGTGCGAGAAGTGCTTGCTATGAGCTGAGGTTTGGCTTTGAGAGGCTTAGATTGAAGGCTTGGGGTCTAGGGTTTAGGGTTCAGGGTTTAAGGCTTTGCGTTTGGAGACTGGAACTTTGGGCGTGTTCGGATTTCGAACATCTGGGCTCAGGGTTGTAAGTCCGCTGTCCCCAAACTGAAGTAGTCTTGCACGACCCTGGATTGCAGCAGAGGACATGAATGTTGGGAATAGTAGAGAATGGTTGCCAGAAGGCCCATTCCCATCCCCAAACCCTAAACCCTTAGGGTTTAGGGCTGGAGGGTTTTTGGCTTTAGGGTTTAGGCTTCGTCTCCCCAGACTTTTTGGATACTTTGCTACTTTGTCAGCCCCGAAAGCCCGTGGCTCAGAAAATCCAACAAGCCAAGCACCACTGATCCGGCATGACCTTAATACACAATAGCACCTCAGCATAATTCCCAAGATAGAAGGCCTCAACCCACCCTGAGCCCTGAATTCTGAAACCCCCAAACCTGCTACACCAAGGTTTTGCAGCAGGATTCCTCATATCAGCTGTATCAAGGTCTGCCCTCCAACTGCTCCTTCACTGGAACCTACCCTTTCGGGTTCAGGGTTTCGGGTTTTGGGTTTAGTGTTCAGAGTCTAGGTAGAGGTTTCCATTACTGGGGGCCCCAGCAAAGCAGCATACCGAAAGCATCATCATAGGCATCCGCTAAACTCCCCTATTGTTCCCTAACAAACCTTACACAGTGACAGTATAATGTATGAAACAACCGTGTGCTACCCCTTAACCCTAAACGCCAAACCCTGAGCCCCAAAGCATAAGCACCAAACCCTAAACCCTGAACCCCAAACATAAGCATCAGTCACCTCTATTCTGTTACTTTGCCTCCCTATAGATCGGAGACCGGCCTTCCTTAACAGATTCCTAAGGTTTGGGGTTTAGAGTAACCATCAGGGTTATATACAAGGTTAAGGGTTTAGGGTTGGGGTAGGCTTTAAGGTTTAGGGTTTAGGGTTCAGGGCTGAGGGTTTAGGAGCTTCGGGATGAAAAAAATTGGAAGTGAAATGGAAGCTGGGGTTATGCAGGGGCTTCACAGGGCTTGTGAGGTTAGATACGAAGTATTATAGAATGCCAGACCTCGGGGAAGATTCGAAAAACTCCATCCCCCATCAAAACCCGTGAAAAGCCCTATAACATGTCCCGCTCACCCCTTGAGATGCCCTAAGGGATTTAATCTCCTTGAAGGTTTGGGCACGCGATTTTACATGCTGATCGCAGGTCCTGGCACCGCAGACCACACAGCTCTCAACCAGAAGATGACTACGGGAACCCAGTCTTCACTGAATTGTATCCGGATTCAGGGTTAGAGTTTAGGCCCTGAACCCTAAAGCCTAAAGCCCGGCACCATTCGGTTTAGAGTTTAGGATTGGGGCCTAAACCATCATGAACAGCAAGTGTATAGGGTTCAGGTCATCACTTTTGTGCAACTCTCGAACGGTTTTGTTCGTGTGCTTTTAAGTGCTCCTTGCCCTGTGCAGTTTCTTTGATTCTGGGCTTGGGGGTTTAGGGGTAGCTTATGATCTAGGGTTTTATCAGCCAGTGGAGTAACAGATAAAGAACATGGAAATGACGTCAAAGCTGGGTTAATGTAGGGGATAATTCAGGGATAATACAAGAAATGCAAATGTAGGGCCCCTGTTGTATTACCCCACATGTTGGCCGGTTGATGACCTTGCACTTGCTCTCGCTTGTTTGGCGGTACGGTTGTACACGTCTCCACCCAAACCCTACAACCTGAGCTCTTAACCCCAAACCCCGACATACATGGTAGTTGTTTAACGTAGGTTCCCTTTTTGCCTAGGGATCCCAAAACAGTCCCCATATCTTGTCGCTGGCGCAGTTAATTTTTTTGGTTTTTCAGAATGCCTCCGTGACATTTCGGATGAGCCCAGGGTGCTGGCTTTGCGTAGCGTGTTTGGTCGTTGAACCAGGTAAGGTTGTATAGGTCCTCAAATGTATGATAGCCGAATAGAGAATAAAGACTCATTCTGTGGTGGGAACTATAGTATTCACAGACATCTCCCCATTTGAAATAATACATCTTTGGGTCAGGGCTACAGGCTTAGAGCACAACTGTCCGAGACTTCGGAGACTTCGGACAGGCCTGTGCAACACAGCTTCGACATCTTGGAGTGCTGATTGCTTTGATTGATGGTGCCCTTAATGTGCAGCAAAGATTCTGCATAAATCTCAGAGACTATGCGAGTTTGCACAGGTCAACCGGATGCGCAAGATTGCAAGTTTCCCTTCCGAGATGTGACCCAACAAGAGCGCACACGAGCCAGCGTTGCGGGGATGGAGTAAGGCTAATGGCTCAACGACGTGAGGGAAATGAACCTTGTCTGTATTCACGTGAGGGTTTAAGGCCCAAGACCTAGACTGTGTCAGGTATACCCTCCCCGAGACTAACATGGAAACCCACATTGCATACCTACCAAAAGATAGAGAAACATTTGTAGAACCCCTCTGGGGCTTCCATGCCTATTTGCAGAAGGCTACGCAGCTAGACTCCCGGCTTTCCGGTGCATAGTCCTTTAGTAGGCGACATTTGTGCTAGGCATAGAATGCATAGAGTCAGCGGTACCTTCTCAGACCCCTGTAGTGGTCTGCCGCCTTTTGGCGGCAAACTATGTCCTGTCGGCAGCTTCCTCACTCTGGAGCACAGGGCCCAAAAGGTAAAACCAAGCTACGTGCTCTGAAAGAGCGCTGCGGGGGAAGAAGTTGCCGTCTGGGCATCTTGTATGTATGCACGTACGTAGGTAGCTATGTGTATATCGACAATTTACTGGTCTCTATCTACAAGGGCCCAGGATAATTACTGATGTTACGAACTCACGACGACAGTGTGTGCAGACCTGTTCCGATCTGAACGTCCACGTGGAGGTTTTTCAAGGGGCTGGCCCTTAGGCATCTTAGACGCAGATAGGGATCGGAGTATGGAAGTTCTGCTTAGCGAGTACACATGGGGATTAGCCTGCTCAGTACCGCCCTGCCTGAAGAAGAAACTGATGAACACACACATGATGAAATCCTTTTGAACCCTATGTGAACCTCAACCCTAGCCCTAAAATCTAAACTGAGTCAGGGTTAGTCATTTAGAGCTTAACATTTCGCTTCAGCTGCTCTGCCTTCAGTAAGCTCAGCCTATCCTTCACTTTACATGCCGAAAAGCCTGGAGAAAGAAAAGCACATTAGATAGGAATCAGGGGGAATGGAAAGAACCTGAAAACCACCATTTGGGGTTTAGGGTTTAGGGATAATACCCCGATAACGCAGAATCAACAGGAAAAGAAGGTGGAAAAATGAAACTGGGCGCGTAGGGCTGTATAAGGATTGTAGGAGCCTTGAATTGAAAACCTGCCCGCGCAGATGCTACTCTTCCTGAGCAGAACATTGCTACGATCTTTGCACATGGCATGCTTGGAGGTTCGTGGGGATTAAGGTTTAGGGTTTAGTTTAGGAGCCTGTAGCTAAGCAGGATTAAAACAATACCTAGATTTCCTCTACATCGCCTCGAGGGGATTGGCCTGGGTTTGCATGAGTTATAGCCCAGTCGTTGCTAAGTTACATGAAGTTCCAAGCAAGAGTTCTGCCCCTTTTCTGGGACCCATTGCTTCTTTATAGGATGCAACTCATGTTGATTAACCCTAATCCCTAACCTAAATCCCAAACCTTAAACCCGCACCCTGAACTCTAAATGTTGATTGAGCAGAGACTTCTTTGTTTGTACCCCAGTAACCAGCACAACAAAAACAGGGTCCCAAGGCGACCAGGCCACAAGGCTCTCTATCTTTGGGTTTTCCCAAAATAAAGGATACCTTTAAAATATGTGTGTATATATATATATGTGTGTGTATATATATGTGTATATATGTACATATATAGGTATATATGAAAGGCTTGGGGTTTAGGGATTAGGGCTTAAGGTTTTCCAAATTTAGAGGTACCTTCTTGGGGGGGCCTAGAATAAGGAGTGAAATATTTCAGGGTCTATATTAGAGTCAGCCTTACTTTGGGAAATTACCATATCTGTATACACATAAAAAAGCAGTATTAGTAAGAGCTGTATTGATAATCTTCATCGTCATAATCTTACTGGTAGCAGTCATAAAAAGAATAATAGTAATGACAGTAACCGTAATGTTAGTAGTAATACTACGAGTCTACATGGATAGATAGAAACGTGGATCTTGTAGGGTAATTGTGAAGGTCCCCTCACTGAGCCAAGGACCACTTTGAGAAACTTTCATGTTATGAACCCTGTAGAGACCAGAAATTGCAATGATACCCGTCGGCAATTTTCGGGTTTAGGGGATTTGTTTAAAGTTCAGGGTCCAGGGTTTAGAGTTTAGTGGTGGGGAAGGTTTGCGCATCTTCCCAGATGTGGTCTCCCCTGCTATCGCCTGCTTAGCATGAGATTCGCGGGATAGGGCCCTGGTGCTCGATAAAAGGAAGCCTGTTGATGGACGCTCCAGACCGCACTGAGATTGGCAGCTTAGGATGCGCTTCTTGGGTGCGGTCAGACTGCCGTGATTAGGAACATAATGCTAGGTTCCCCACATCCATATAATGAACGCCACTATTACTGCTGGATTCAAAGCTCCTCATTCCTTCAAAGCCCTATGGCTTCATCATTAGCGCACAAACCATAAACAGAACCCTGATAGATCCCTGACATCCATCAACCGCCCAGGACACTTCACCTTGTGCAACTTGTTCTGCAGGAGAAGTTCTGGAGGCACAATCACTGGTCACTGTTGCTGAGGATGGGCCAACAGTGATGCTCGGGCTTAGGATCTAGCACTGCGTGATACCCTCAGAATCCTAGTACTAGGGTTCTTGGGAATTCGAGCAAGCCTCCATGGGACCATATGCTGTAAAATATGCACCTTTATCATGAATATACATATGTGTTTATGTATATATGCATACAAGACTATACATATATATATATACACATACATACATATACACAGATACATATAGAAATAAATGCATATATACCTTTAGGCATATATACATATAGGCATATAAACATATAGACGTATATCCATATAGACATATATACAAATCTACATATATACATATCTGCATGTATACATACATGTATCATTACGTGTTTGTATACGATTCTCGCAGTGGTGGGGCGATGGGGCTCATGTCGGCAGTACCAGCAGCGGCTGCCAACCCTAAGCCAAAACCCGAAACTCTTAACCCTAAAGCCTAAACCGCAGCAGCAGCTGAACGTAGCTGCTGGGTCTCTTGAAACAAAGAGTTGACCCTTCATAATCGTAAGATTGCATAGTCTAAAGAAAAGTCAGAGGTTACGCGCTCGTCTACTGAGAGACGGGTCCATTATCCCTATTTCGTCCCAAGGAAACCCCCCAAAAAACCCTATATGACCCCTGAACCCCAAACCCTACCCGTCCATGAAGTATGTGCGGCAGCAAGGTTTCACGCACCGCGACGGCAACATTACCTCGATTCCGATCAAATACTTATAGATTGGGGTGATATTGAGATAATGGAAAATAAAATGGAAACTACTATAATGCCAGGGTTATATTGGGATAATGGAATCTTCTTGCCGTGCTTCTCTTAGCTGCTGAGCTTCCTTGTCCGAAAAGGTAAGCCTCTTGACTATGGCAGGGACACAAATGTATGTATATATGTATATATATGTACACACACATTGACAGCTATATATGTATATACACATGTATGTATACATGTATGCATACACCCTAGGATGGTTCAGCTACTAAGACTCTTCTGCAGCTAGTACGATCACCTCTGGTTCTTTCTTGTGGCAGAATTAGAACTTGCAGCCGAGGCCATGCTGAGGAGCCTCAATTATCATTCCCCAGTAACAAGCAAGATTTCAAGCAATGTTGAGGCCTGCCGGGGATTTTGGGCTTTATAACGATAATTATGAAAGGTTGATGGAACTGTGGGACAGTAGCTGTAGGCTGCGCAGAAAAATTTTCATCTTCTGCCTGCGTTCCTTATTGGCTGTTTAGTATAATGTGAACTCTATGCTAAATTAGGCTTAGGAGTTAGGATACCCTAAGCTTATAACCGTAAACCCTGAAACTCTGAAAGATATTGAACCACGACCCGCCCGGGACCTGAGACCCTAAACCCTGAACCCTGTGATTGCGCCTTCAAACAGTTACCCGGCTTCTCCATGCATGTGCTTCTATGGGCCAAAGGCAAGCGCCAAAGAGCAACTACGGGTCTAAACCCTAAACCGCAGACTTATTGAGATATTATTCTAAAGGGCCTAGGATGTAGGCTTGGGGATTCTCCTTACTGGATTCTAGTGTGGTCAAAGTGGAAAACAACATTCAACAACGACCCAGACCGAGGGCCCATAGTAACGCAATGCCAGGGCTCCATATCTTCAAGCAAGTGCTTCAGGATTTTGGGCGGGCATGTCTGTTCCACTTGTCTTTGCAAGTTGGCTCTGTGCAAAGTCTTAGCTAAAGGAATCTCCGTTTTAAAGCTGAAGAGAGAGGAACCTGCATTTGGTGCTTTGAAGCCCTAAACCCTAAACCCTAACCCTACCCTCAACCTGCATTTCGTGCTTCAACCGGGACCTTGAACCCCCCCGCAACAAATAGTGGCGCCGAACCAGAAGCGGCACTTGGTGCTTTCTCAGAATGGGGAGGGCTCTCGAGACCCCAAAGCTAGGGATTGTGAGGGAATTACGCGGGTTTATACCGGGGACTCTACACAGAGTATTATTAGAATTACCCACTCCCTTGAACCCAAAACAGATATCGCTTTGGCCCCGAACCTTCAAGGTCCATGTACTGAAATTGCAAAAGCCCTCTTGGCAATGCCTGCAGCTCTTCGAGCGCAGGCCAAGCGTAGCTACGGCAGGGGCCTAAAAATGATTTCAGTGGTGAGCCTAAATCATTACATATAAGGATATATAGAGGTTAGGGTTTAGGACTAGTACAAGAATGGAGAACCAACTGGAAAAGACAATTAGAAACTTGGGTTCATACAGAGGTTTAGGAATTGTGCTATGTAGGGGCCTCAATAAGTACAGATATCCTTTGGGGCCCATCTGAGCTACCCTCTCGGGAATGTAGCACCATCATATTGGTAATTATTCAAGCCCCTGTAATACGGGCTATCGCAAGAATGTACTGCAACCACAACTCTGATCGTATGGAGGGGTTCCGGATGCCGGCTTCGGGATTCACAGCTTATAATGGTTTTAGGATGAGTTTGCAGATCACGGGCTCACGGTTCTATTCAGTGTGTAGGATTTGAGGCAACCCTTAGCCTTACTTAACCTTACCCCTATTTGGGGTCCCTGAACCAAACCCGACACCGTGAAGGGACCCTGGGAAAAACAAGGAGGCATCATAGGGCCCGCCTCAAGGACCGTGCAGGGATTATGTTGAGGAGCTCTCCTATTTATGTTCGCAAGGTTGCAGTTTAGGGCTTGAAGTTCTAGGAACTACCCTCCTCCAGGCTGACATGGAAATCCCAAAAATAAAATCTTTGAAGGCTACGAATCAAAATTTAGGGTTGCATGCTTCTTTAGAGGAAGCTGTCCTACAAAAATCGAACCGTGGTCGATATTCTCAAGATAATATGGATAACTTGTCTGAACTTCGACAGTGGGGCTGTATAATATAGGGGATCTATCATATCGGGTCTGGGGTTTAGGGCCTAAACTCCTTCAGGGGGGGCTGTATGGGGGACTATCTAGGGGAGTGGTATGATAGGGGTTATTAAGGAGGATACTAGGACCAGGTACTGGGAGTTAAGACTATAGCTCATACGGATAACTTCGAGAACTGAGGTGACATGCAAGGTGCCGTATTCTGCTTCATTCATACACACTCAAACTTTGACTCAAACCCTAAACGGCCCAAAACCTACACTCTCAGCCCCATGTTTAGGCCCCATGACGTAGCGAGTTGCTACGGCTCCAGGAGCAGCTTAGGGGCGCTTTGATGACCACACGGTTTCGGCTCTAGGTCAGAAATACTGCAACCACCGAGAGAAGATCGTACGAACAGTAGTGTACTCTACGTTGGAAACCAGTCTCCCTTTCTGTGCCATACAAGTCAGCTGAAATCCTACGACGGCTTACAGATCCTGATGTGAGTCACAGTCAATAGTTCCTACATAATTTGAGGGGCATGAATTCCTTATCAAAGGCTATATTAGGGACTATACTCAACTACAAGAGGGACCCCTACGTCCGCGTTTAAGGGTCCCTTGATGAGAGTAATATTGACAGTAGCTCATGTGAAGTACTCCAGTCGTTCTGAGATGGTTTGAGTTTGAAACCATCTAATGAGGCTTCTAGACCTTAGCAACTTATGTGGTAACAAGTAAGGGGCCCCAATATAGACCCCCAAATACTATAATCCTTATTATGGGGACCCTCGACACACTTGGCCCAAACTCTGCATCTCTGACGTATCTGTTGCTGCTCTTTTGCTCTTACGATTCTAAAGACAACCGCACGGCAACAGCGCGACAACTACTAGAAATCACACTCCTATCTGATGGTAGGACTGCGTGACCACGTTGCCGAGTTGGGAAACGCACTTAGGTGCAGTGATGCACAGGGTTCGGAAGCCATGGCTGTCAACGAAGAGCAAACTGCAGAAGCAAGAGAGTGCCACAACTCCTTGTCGGGAACCATGGTAATTATGTCTGCAATCGAGCGCATGCTTCTTCAATCCAAGCTGAACTCTTGGGAAATGCATGGCGCTCAGAATTGGACGCGTTGCTGATTTGGGCATTGGCACTTTCAACACGGATGCTCGCGGACAGGGACACGATTCTCATTCAACATGAGCGTATGACAGCATAAATACTAACCCCAATATAGTTTCCATTTTCTTGTCCATTATGCCCATATAACCCCTATGTAGCCCCATTAGAAACAAACCTTATGGTCTGGGCGCTGCCGCTCTGGGAGATGGATGCTCTGGACGCATTGCAGCATAGTAGGTTTTCCGAGATGGACGTTTCCATGGCTTGAGAATACTCTGGGAAATGGGGGCGCTGCCAAATGGACGTTGCTCTGTTTTGGGCATGGATGCTCTGGGACGTGGATTGTCTCGGAGATGGAGCCGTTAGAGGTTTTAGCTAAAGATCTCTAGGTCAGTTGGCCGTGCCTCCGAATCATGCTTATAGTCCCCCTTGAGTAGATAGAATATGGCTTTGGGTATACGATAAGAAGATCCCCATATAACCCATAGTCTATCTACTTAAGGGGGACTATAACCTCGAGACAAGAGAAATCCCGGAAGCAAGCATCCCGAGAGGATTCGCATCTTTGAGAAACTCATAGTGAACCACTCCGTAGGTAGGAACATTACGAAGGAGGAGTGTTATCTTTAATGTTGCTTTTGAGACACTGTAGCTGTGTCAAAACTGGCTGTATAAAAGTTCCCTGATGCATTCAATCACAATGAAAACGAGCGGCCTAGATAGAACATTACTTGTTATAGCTTCGGTCTTTCCCTACCCCGAACCCCACAACCCATGAACCACTACAGCACTCGAGTTTCTATGTCATTTCCCAAGTTCCAAAACCCTAAACCCTGACTGAACCCTAAATCCTATACCCAAAAATCTACACCCCGAACCCCAAACCCTATACCCCTAAACCCTAAACCCTAAACCTAAACCCTATACCCCCTGGATTCGAATGTCTCCCCTTTAGGCCACTCCAAGGCCGAACCCATCTGGGTGAACCCATAGGCTCAGAGAAAAATCTGCTTTCATGGACTCCAAAAGGGTTTAGGGTTTAAGCTTTAAGCTTTAGGCTTTAGGGTTTAAGGTTTAGGGTTTAGGGTTAAGGGTTTAAGATTTAAGGTTTAGGCTTAAGGGTTTAAGGTTTAGACTTTAGGATTTTGGGGTCGTCATGGTGCGGACCAGGCGGCAGTACTGAGTAGCACAAGGAATACTAAGAGGCAAATGGGCAACTGTGATTTGCGTCAGGGCTTGCAGGTTGGTACTTGAAGTCCTCCATGACCTAAATAACCAATATTTTCAGAAGTGTGGTGCTATCCTGTACCGAGGCCATGCATAAAATTCTTATAATATCAACCGTAGGGATAGCAATAGCAATAGTAGCAGCAGTCCTCCAGGAATTTCATATTTCGGGGATTCTCAAGATTTGCCTCATCCACAGTATGAAGGCCTACTTTGATTTTCTCGTTGTTACAGGACTGTAGCCAGAAAGAAAATACAGTTTTACTCTATCCGGGGACTATCGCTTGGCCGTTAGCAAGCCGCCCGTATGGAGCTCACTTCAGTCCTTACAACCTGACTTCAAGCCCGTGTCCATGAAAGCAACTCCGTCACGCTGGCAGCTCTGGCCTGGTGCAAGATTTCCTCCATCCTCGGCTTGGCCGTAAACCTTAGGAACTCAAACCTAGACCCTAAACCCAAAAAGCTAAACCCTCGACCCCCAAACCCTAAACCCCAAACCCCAAGCCTTAAACCAGAGCTACCAGCGGCTCTTCGCACTCAGCAGGCACAGATTTCAACCTCTACCAGGTGAGGATGCGGGGTGAGGACGTAGTGTTTACTGTTTCGGGTTTAAGGTTCAGGGCTTGAGGTTTGGGATTTGGGGTTAGGGGCTTAGGGCGTAGGGTTTAAGATCAACGGATCCAGGGTTCTTTGTTGAAGGTTTCCTTCTTTTCGTGCTTGAGGGAAAATGAGAGAAGCGCGTCCATGGTCCCTATAGTCAGCCTTGGGTACTGACCCCACCCAGTAACAGTGTATAATAGTATTGAGGGCTATGTATATATATATATATGTGTATATATATATATGTATGTTACTATATCTAATACATATTATCCAACTGTTACTGAGTGGGGGGGGCAGTCCCTAAAAGAAGCCCCACTCAATATATCAGAATCCCGAAGTTCGCTGCCCCAGTTCAAACTTGAAGAATATAATCCTAAACCCTAAACCCTAAACCCTAATCCAAGAAGTTGGGAGTCTTTTTGAGCAGTCGGGTCTGGGAATGGAGCTTCAAGGTTTTGGACGTAAGGTCTTGGAATTCTACGACTCAAACTACGGGACCCTAATATGAACCCATGGCCCTGGGGTCCCTATGTGCCCTATAGAGTATAATTGTCAAAAACCCCGCGCCATAGGCCTGTGGTCACAACGTTGGAGGAATCAGAGCTTCAGGTCTAGGGATTAAGAGGATAAAGTTTGAGATAAGGCTTATGCTCTGGGGACCAGGGCTTTAGGAAGATGAGGAATTAAATCCTGAACCCTAAGGGCTACGGGCTAGCGAGTTTGCCGAAGTCACTGCTCTCAAGGTAGAGCCACTTAAAGGAGAGCACGCCGCTTTTTGCCACTGTAAGGAAGTCCCACCAAGATATCATCCATATATCATGCTGTGACGCCACGAGCCTACCCTAAAATTCGCTGGTTCTTTGGAAAAAAAGACCCCTAAACATGACCCTTATCTAACCCTGTATTCCTAGCTAGCCCCCATGTTGCCCGATACATGCTGCAAGAAGGGTAGGAATGGATTAGTGTTAAAGGCACTGATGTTGTATTGGGTTCTAATGACTCCATAGTGACCCCACTACGCATCACTTTGGGGATACTGTGAACCCCTCATGAAGGAAATGTGCGGTTTGAAGCAACTAAAAAGAGGACATAGGGAATCCTCCCCCATAATCAGATGGCAAAGGAAGCTCCACAAAACACGCTGCCTAGTCGGACGATTCGTCCTCCTCGGCCACGGCGTGTATGACTCGCCCTCTCGAGGTGCCTTGTGCGCCCAAGAGATCTTGGATGATTGACAACCCTAGGCCCCGCACCCTCAACCCCTAAACCCAAAACCTTAAGGGTCTGCAGCTGTAGGTGACCTCCGTATCTTCGGGGCTTATGTCAGGCTTGTGCTTGACCGACATTCCTGACCCCTTTACCCCGGGACAACCCCCCCTTTTTAACACTATGAAACGACCTTATGATCGGGGCAGAATATTTGTTTCAAGGCTTATTGGGGATCTTATTGTTACCGGTGCGGAGTGGACAGCAGGTGGGGCTGATGCGCTGGACCAAAGGTAAAGGTCCTTGTAAGCAAGGGGCCGTTGGGCACACACGTCCTGAAAAAGGGAGCCTAGCAAAACAGGGAACCTATATTATTCCATTTGGGGACAGGTGTTTTGAACAACGACCACATCGTGAATGACACAGGAATCCTCATCCAAATCCTCTGACCAAGATGCTTCTGACACGTATGCGTGAGGTTGCGTTACAAATCCTCCTTCGCGCCTATCCCGCTTCTACGTTGAAAATGTTCCTTCGCTCCTATCCCGCTACTTCTACTTGTGCCTTCAGTGAAGGGGTAACATGATACAGCGGGCAAACTCGACGCGTCATGAGTCCGCCAAATCTGTCAAACTCCAAACTGGCAGCTTCCACAACCTCAGGAGTTTCTAGCCCTGATGTGCGCGCATCGGTGCTGAATTTGGTGGGTGGGTTTGGGATTCCATGCAAGGTCCATCCATGCAACCAAGGCTTTGCGCAAGTGGACTTGCGAGGATATGACGTAATGGGGTTGCGGGCATTCTTCCCGGAACCAGGAACCTTCTGATGCAGTGAAACATTTCCCTTGCAAGCCTGGAATGGGGATACGCGAAAACCCACAGGCGCCTTGCAAGCAGCAACAGCGTCTAATGCCTCAGACAAGCCTGACATTCGACTGCCCCAAACAAACATGGAACACCAAAAGGGTTCATTGACATGGAAAAATTGCACCTTCAAATTTGCAGCCCTAAGCACAAAATTCTTTACGCTACATAAACTTGAAAAACTGTAGAGGTTGTCGAAATGATGATCTCTCCTGGGTTCCTACAATACTACAAACACAAATATCTATTGAGTCTATTCAAACAAGATATAGCCCTTCAAGGTTACCCTAAACCATAAACCTTGAGCTGTTCAGGCAAGATACTCTTGATGTGCCGGAAGGCGGAGTTGTCAAAGACTCCCTGCACCGAAAGCCCAGCTGCCCTCCCTTAATAATGGGAACCCCAGACCATATTGTTTAGGGTTTAGGGTTTTGAGATTCTCCGCGTTACATGTTGGTGCTATGTTGTGAATGCTTACTGTAAGGGCCTTGAAAGTTTCATTCTTCGCAGGACGGTATTGCAGCGCTGATGGCCAAGGTGATAGCCAGAATCAGATATACTGCTGGCAGAACGGCTCCTACTGTGCTGAGTAAGACTCCTGCACGCAGTATTGACTTACGTTGGAAACTGGAAGCAATTGCAAGAAGCACTCCAACGTCTGCAACGGAAGCCCCGCAGGAACTCATGGAGGGGTGTACCAACATAGACGTACCGGGGCGCCGCAATGACCATGGAGATTAGAAGGGGATTGCTGGTATCCATATTCGAGATAGTATGGGCAGTGCTGAAAAGAACTCCTTGGTCAATAGCACGGCTACCATAGGAACATGCTGGGTTGGCTTAGGGTCCTTTATTGACCTGGTAGGTTGATATCCCCTATCTTGGAAACAATAAATTTCAACTCCCATATGCCCTCTGCCAAGTTCACATAGGACGTGCTTTTCATGGCTTCAAGCCCTAGTAGGGAATCCCAAATCCCCTCCTGAGATCCCCATATGTCCTTCTGGGTCCCAAGCAAGCCCCTTTGTAGACAAACTGCCACATGCTCAGTCCTAAGCCCTCATTCTTGAAGACTAATTCCCAAACCCCACATCCTAAATGGTCAAATCTTAAACTCTACATCCTAAATGGTCACTCGTAGTATGTGGGTTTGACGGCCTAGCCCTACATTCCAAACTTCCAGCAATTGCATCCTAAACCTTGGGCCCTCAATCTTCATCATCTGCCCAAAACCCTCAATCTCAAATGATATGGTGGTTTCCATCTGGATTTCCATACCCCTCTCTAGCCCCATATAACTTTATCTATCTATCTCTCTCTCTCTCACTCTCTGTCTCTCTTCTTCTATGCGCTATGCGCAGTCCAACGCTTGGGCTAGGCCCACAGCGCAGGGTCTCTGTACATCCACTATTGTTCAAGAACATTTCCCAAGGACACCTTGGCACCTTCCCCATCTTCTGCCTCCTCTTCTTCGCCCCTCCCAAACCCCAGTGCTTTGGGGTACCCTTGTGGAAAAACTTCACAGCAAAAAACGATAGCTTGTCGAGCGTGGATCTTGCCATCAAGATATCTTCGCTTATTCTCCATATTGGCCCATCCCTTTTGGCTTGATTCCCTCGAACTGCTGCAAACTGTTCTACCGAGGAAGGGTTGGCCATTGGCATTGTACCTTCACCTCGCGGTGTCAAAAAATCGGACCCCGCATCCCAAAGCAGCTGAACAAATCGGAGAATTTGCATCCCTCAAATGATTCTCCTCTGATGCTCCTATATCCCACACTGTATGCTCAAGCCTTCCAACTAATTAGCTATCATTGCGCCTGCCTGGCCGTCTTCGGCTTCCAACTATCTGCTCTTCCAATTTGGGCTTTTGTGTTCACTACCATGGTCCCTACTATCCCAAAACAAGTTGTCCCCAAATTCGACATTGCGAAGTTCATGCAGGTGTCCATATTGTGCCTGTCATCACCCTCCCCTAGGTGTCTTATGCTCCCAGGTTCAGCAGTGTGCATGCGGATTCTTCACTTCCCACTACCTTCAACTTGCTTCCTTTTTCACAAGACTTGTTCGGTTTGTTCGGCTAGTTCCTGTAAATCTTTCCCTGATTTGCCTCACTCCGTTTTCTCATTCTTGCCTCTCCTTTCCTCGTCACCTGATTCTCGCCAGCGTCCTTTTCTCTGCAAGTATCGCTGCAGTTCACTATATGTTGAGTCCTTCCCTTCTCTGGCATCCTATTGTCGCATTCTCCGCGCCAGTTCTTTCACATCCTCTTCTTCCTCCCGGTCTTCTTCGTCATCCTTCTCTTCCATACTGGCGCCCCTTTCTTCGCTTAATGCTTTGTCTTGGGCCTTATTTGCCATGAACATCACCGGGTGCCCCAGTTGGCTCGTCTCCAGGTCACTGCCCTTGTCCGCGATGTCCTCCCTCAACTTCTGGCTAGTACCTTAGACCTTGGACACCTCTTGCCTTCTGACGTGGCTCTTTTCGAGGTTCTGCCGGTCTTGTATTTCGATGCCTTCGATGCAACGGCTGATCTTCTTCCGAACTTAGTCCATCCGTCGACAGTGGGGGACTGTCGTTCGTGTTGCTCGCACAGGTGATGGCGTCCTTTCCTGTACTCTGCCTCTCTGATGCACCATTGCGATCTTGCTTGGCACCGGTTTTCCCTCTTCAGGTTCCCTTTGCTGCTGGAGGTTGTACCTCCTCTAACCTCCTGTCTTCCAGTTCAAGCCTCGTGATTCCCTGATCCACGTCTTGGGCTTGTAATTTCTTCAGCCTCTCTCGTTTGGTAGCCAGCTCGTCCAACTCGCTTTCGTCCACTCGTGCGCTGGCCGGCGATAGCACTTTGTACTGTCCCTGCCTCATGGCTGGTACTGGCTTTTCCTTCCCAATCTGCCTTGCGGCCGATTTCTTTGTTTTGTCTCCATTCCCTGTATTGTTGTTTGCTTTCCACTTTAGCATTTGTTCTACCATATCCGGGCTGTCTTCACCATAGTTTCCCTGTTTGTGTGTCTGCGTCAGCTGTGGTGATGAGCTCCTCACGTTCGGTCTCTTCCAATCTGAAACTGCTGGCTTTCTTCTTTTTCCCCTTCTTCGCTGGCTGCGGCTTCTCAAGTGATGTGCTTGCTGAGCTTGTCGAGGAGCTCGTTGAAGCCGTAGATCTGGATGGTCCCGGTGTTCCCTCAACGCTGGCACCGCGTTTCTCTTGTTCCCGCAGCTTGAGTATCATCAACAACCGGTGCCTTCCCTTCATCCCTCCTCTGGCAGCTCGTATCATCTGGGCTTGTGTTGCCTCGACCACATGTCGCTGGCATGGTATCCCATAATTGTCGGCTTTCTTGACGTTGAGCACGCACGCTAAACACATTGCATCTTCTCCTTCAGGTGGTGGTCCTCCAGGTAGCCGATCTCCAGTCTTGGAATCATTTTTCCTCTTTCGTTTTCCTTCTGACTCAGCTGTCGTCTGTTCCAGCTTCTTCTGCCAAATCTTGTTGGGCTCTGCTTCCTCTGTCTCCTCCCGCAGTCAAACTGCTCGAGGCCATTGCGTGGTTTACAATTTCCCTTATGGCACTTTCCAATACCCCAAGCCCCTCATAACCAAGAGTGCTCCCCTCAACAGCGAAGTGCGATCCGAACAAAGCACCCAAATGCATAGGATTGAAAGCACTACTCACTTCCGCTTGTCCTCTGTCCTCAGTGGAGGGCTCCTATCATCTCCCTATACCTGGTGTCCCAAGCAGCACTTCAGGTCTACCCCGATGCATCAAAGTCCCATCCACTCAAGCGGGCCAAGAGTCCCAAATGGCTGCACACGCGGCCTCACGCCACCTCCTGCCACAGGAAAGCGGGGACGCCCCCCACCCTCCCAAGCAGGCGCACTGTAGAGGACTTGAGCCAAAATGGCTCTCTCTCTCTGTCTCTCTCTGCTTCCACACATTCAGAGAAGGCTTGTATACAGCATGCAGAGTCGGCGCTACCTCAGCCTCTGTTGGGCTTACACTACTCTACGGTGCTCTATCTCTCTTTCTCTCTCTCTCTCTCTCCCTCTCTCTCTCTCTCTCTCAATCTCAAGCTCCATTCCATTTTCCATGTTCTTCTCCATCTGATGTTCCACAGTGAAAGCTAATATCCTTATAAGGACAGGGGGATTACCCCCGTACCCTAAATCCTATGCCTCAAAGCCTGAGCCCAAAGCCCTACGCCCAGTGTACCCCAAACCTTAAGCCCCAGCCCAGCCCGAAGCCCGAAGCCCTGGACCCTTAGCCCTAAATCCAGAAAGACCGAAGCCTCGAACCACAAACCCCAAGCCCTAAAACTTCAGGTCCTAAACCCCAAACCCCAGACCCTAAACCCCCGCTGCTGCCTGGACGACGTGTACCATGCCTTCCACTGCTCCAGGACTGTCAACCTCACCCTGTTGGTATAGCCTTTGCTGCTTAGGATATAGGGCTTAGGATTACAGATTTAAGGCTCAGATCTTAAGGGAAGCCAGGATCTAGGGTTTACGGCTTAAGATCTATGGCGGATTTAAGACTCAACAAATCTCATTAAATTAGGCTTAGGATCTAGGGTTAAGGGCTGTACATTTGGGATTTTGGGAGACTATTTGGGTCCCCAAGCGCGCACATGGCGCTTTAAGGATCTAGGATTTGGGGTTTGGGGGTTCAGACTTACGGTTCAAGATCTAGAAGGGTCTTTGCTCTGCCCTACACACTAGATTCCGTACCACCCTGAGTTTACCGGTATCCCAATGCTATATGGGACTTGGACAGAATTAATGCTCCCAAATAAAAAAATTTAGGAACCCGTGTTGTAGTAGAACCTCACAAAAGGAACTTGTATGAAACAGCATCATAAAGTAAAGAATGGAAAACAAAATGGAAAATGCCATAATATTGGGGGAGAGTTTACGGGTTAAGCTTCGCCAAGAATGCAAGTATCCCGTCATTCTGGTACAAAAGTTGTTCAGAAGTATATCAACACCAAGTACTTGGACCCCAAAACATTAAGTACTTGGACCCAAAACCATAAACCGTGATGAGGCATGCCCAAGTATCCTGGGATTATAGGCCCAATGCACACAAAGGCAACTATGGTGGTACATTTACTTACTTCTACCTTTATATGTTCCTACTGAAAAGGGGGCCCATAACTCAGACAACCCTCCGGATCAACTGCCCGTAAGCAGATCCAAGGAGCAGCGTAAGGACCTGCCAAGCTAGCAAGGGCTATCTACTGCTACAGGGTTTAGGGGTTAGGGCAGTTACCATTTCCAAAGCAACTACTATTGCTATTGTTGCTGTTACCATTACCAGTGCCGTTACGATTACTATTTTCTACTCCTATTACTCTTGCTCTTGCTATTGGTAGTGCTACTGTTCTAGCTACTGCTACCGCTATCGCTATTACTATCGTTATCGCTCTAGCTACTGTGACTACACTTGCTGTTACTGGTGTCACGCTACTTTTGCTGCCATTTCTTTGACTTCCATCCGTATGGTTGCTGGTTCTCTTACTATCCCGGCACTGGAGCATCTGCTGGCGGTTTTGTTCATAGGATGGGTTTTCGAGCCCAGGAGACCTTGTTCCCAAAAAAGCTGGCAAGTATCCTCTTTCAAAGCACCCCATGGGCTGTGCAAATACCACATTGCCAACAATGGAGGGCGGGGAACTGCGCAAACTGTTGCAGAAGTTTATGGAGTAGGTTTAGGGAGGAATAGGGCGTCGTCAAAATCACGGTCCCTCTTTGTTCGGCACCCCCAATATATTAGGGGCTGGAATAGAACTGGGACTCAAAATGATTTTCACAACCTACCAGCGTGGACTGGTGGGCGACATTGACTGCTTCGTACATTTGGAATCGCTTGGGCTTAGCAAAATGTTGGTAAGCCCTTTTCTTACCTTTAGCTTGCAAGGAAGTAAGGAATGGATCCTTGTAGCAGCCCCTATATACTCTGCGATACTATGTTAGTTTCCGTTGTCCTTTGCTTTCGTTCCTTCCCGGCTAACCAAAAGCAAGTCTTCTGCATTATAACACGCTACCGCGTTCTTTGTACTGTCTCAGCCCCACTCAACATCAAAAGATCTCAGGACATCCTGGAAGGTTGAAGAACACAAAGAGCGATACCAGAAATCTTGCCACTCTCCAACTAATCTGGACTTCTTGCGGTTCTCATAAAACGCAGCCAACTAAATTTATAGCGCGAACAATCGCCTATAACGGTCAGAGATAAGACCTGTACTAAATTTGCGTTTGATGCAAGCTGTCTTTGTGGGAACGGTTCTCGGGCCGGGGCGGAGGGCCCTGAACTCTCCCTAAACCCTCCCGAAAACCTACAGCCTAGACCCTCACTAACCCTCCCTAAACCTTCCCTTTACGCTCCCTAGACAAGAAGTTCTCTCTGAAGTCTTACACCCTCTATAACTTGAGCCCTGCATCCTAAAACCTACATCCTGCACCCCAAACCCTACACCTTAGACCCAGCCTTCCCCTAAACCCCTATCCTGGGTTGCTGTTAAGGAACTTAGTTTAATTGTTTGCTATATATATATATACCCATTATGGCAACTTAATTCAAATTCCTAAAGCCTAAACCCTATGTAACCCTATCCTATATAATCCATATAACCCTATATAGTCCCTATGGTAACTCAATTCAAGTTCCTTAACAGCAGCCCGGTAAACCCTA
>CAJNIZ010025324.1:62517-74962 GCA_905231905.1 Symbiodinium pilosum
AAAAAAAAAAAAATGCCCGGTAGTTATGCTCGGATGCTAGCTGTGGGCCTGCAAGGGTTCTTTGGGGGGAATAACCAAAATCCTCTTACTACCAAATTTACAGGCTAGATCTGGAGAGAACCTTGCTGCTCAGTCCTAGGGCGTTTGCTGGTAAACCTTGCTATACTCCCTACAACTTCCATCTAAGCAAGTATGTACGGAGCTTGTTCAACAATTAGGTGTGGATCTATGACAGGCTCCATCATAAGGACTATGCTATATTGATTCTTATCTTCGGGTCTCAACCTCCAACAACTCCTCTGTCACCCCTCGCACACCGCGAAATGTGCTGTCTCAAGGGACTGCGTTGACCACGTTGAGCACGGCGAATCCTTGGCAAGGCCGTTTTAACCCTGGACAGAAGATTGCGAAAGATCAAACGGAAACCAATTATAGTAGTTTCCATTNNTCCATTCTATTTTCCATTATCCCGTATATAACCCCAATATAGAATTGGAACCCTAAACCCCAAACCCTAGGTTCGACCCTAAACCCTAAACCCTATGGGAGCTTGTGGTCTAACCTTGCTGGTAGTAGGGCAGATGGCAAGATCATCGCTACATAATCCTCATATTGAGGGGGTTCCCAAAAATTGGGGGTACCTTTGAAGGGGTTATAGAGAGGATATATAGGGTTATATGGGGATATATAGGGTTTAGGGTTTCCCAAAATTAGGGGTACCTTTGAAGGGGTTATAGAGGGGATATATAGGGCTATATGGGGCTATATAGGGTTTAGGGTTTCCCAAAATTGGGGGGGTACCCTTATTGGGGGTCCTCATAATAAGGACTCTAGTATTTTGGGGTCTATATTGGGGTCCCCTAATTTTGGGAAACTACTATACTATACTTCCTTACTCCCTACTAACAACCAGTAAGCAGCACTGAGGCTCAGGGATAGCTTGGCGGGTTCCGCGCCATGGTCAAAGATTTACTCGAACATGCTGCCTAGGAGTCTTACTGGGTGTTAGTACGGAACATGTGAATATATCATATAGGGATTATGTTCCCATATTCCCTACTAGCAACCAGTAAGCAGGAGATCCTTTGAAGCTCATGAAACAAAGCTGTAGGATCAAAACCAAACACAGGCATTGAAGTGTAAGGAGCAAGATATAGACAAGGTGCCCAGTTTTTACCCTGCTCATGTACGGTATGACAACCTACCTTGGCACGAATATGGCATCGAATCTATCCGATGTACGTCTTCGCAGCCTGAACCAGCCATTTCAACCTAGGCACCTGCAGCCCCAAACCTTCAACAATCCAAAGTCCAGAACTCCACTTTCAGCAATCAGAAAATCAGGCACAAATCTTCGGGCGGTCAGAGTCTAGACTTCACAACATGACATTCTGACCTCTTGTTCAACCGGCCCATCATCAGAACCTGAGGAAGAAAATGTAAATCCAAACGTTCGCATGGGGCAAAGGTTGAAAGGACCTAACGGGCTGAAGAAACTCTGGTACGGGAGTCTCCCAGTACATGCGATCTCTCGTGGAACCCATGATCTGACCGGCCTACCCACAACCCTGAATGGATACTTACATCCAGCAGCTCTGTCTCAAACCAACACCCAAGCTGGCATGTAATAACTATCCTAGCGAAGATGCAGGGGACACAACTACATTGAAACACCCATATGCATAGACTCCCCTTGCATGACCCCGACATAATGATATCCTCGTAGTGCCTCTCAAAACAGAAACCATGTTTCTTGAATAACCTCACTGTCAGTCACCCTAGACCCAAAACCCTCAACAACAAGCGGAGGCTCCTAGAACGCAACGGTATACCAGAAAGAAAAGGGAGAAGTACTCCTCAGCGCAAGGATACGCGGGAGGCTTCTCGGTTGGTTAGGTGGATAAATGAAGTTGCCACGGTATGGGTCCCCGTCAAAGTTGCTATAGGCCTTGTCTGGGCTTTGGGGTCAAGGGTTTAGAGGCCGAATTAATTGAGAAACAAATGGACATGGGAGGTAAAATGGAGGCTTGGGTTCTATGGGGATTTTACGGGGTGCGAAAGAATCTAAATGCAATCACCACAATATAAATGTATAATTAGTAGAGAATATGGTTTCCCTATGCTGGTAGTTGAACTGCAATTCGCTTCCCTATGCTGTTAGTTGAACTGCCATTCGTTAGAAACCTAACCCCGAATGTGGAGCTTCGGGTTTTTGAGCGTTGGGTTTCAGGACCATTTGCAGTTAGGACATCGAACCCTAAACTTAAACCAAACCTTTGCACTGAGGCTTTGCGACCGGTTTCGACTGCAAAAGTACGTAACATACTTGGAAGTTCAGGGGACTCAGCACCCATTCTTTCAGAAATTATTGAGGGCGGATGTTCATGAGTTTAGTGAATACATATCAATGGTCGTATCCCGTAACGTAGAAATAGGGTACCCTAGACGGGGACATACTGCGACATTTAGCAGATTTTAAGTTGCGTTCGAAGCCTGACCTTGCGCGGTTGACTACGCCGACTAAGCTCCACGAACCTTCGTGTGGAACTGTTTCAGCTTGGAGACATTCACGCTGTGGACATCATTGAAAGCAACATAGTTTGACAAAAATGTGCCTCAACCGCCAAGACATGAGGCGGGACTGGTCTGCTCAGAACGTCTTGCTGCAAGCTCGTTCTTGCAAGCACTGCCCAAAATTGATTACATCTCTTCCAGTTGTGTCCCACTGCCGGCATAAAACTGTTGGCGTAAAAGTATCTCTAGATTTGTACCGCTCACCAAGCACATCGCTCAGCTTAAACGCCGCTAGCCGTGCCAAGCTTCACGGTCAAGCAATATACAACATTTGAAGGGATAAGCACCGGCAAAAATCCGACGTTTTTTCAAACATGGGAAGCGTGAAAAAATGTGCATTGGGTAGAAAAACACCTCAAGTCTGACTTCTTCTCATGAACCCTGTGCATTCTTGGCCAATGACGGCGTTTCAAACCCTCCGTGGCTGAGATCGTGAACACAAATCTGTTGACGGTCCCGTTAGATGAACTCACACAATTTTGACCTCAACTTACAAGCCTCAAATCCAACCCCAATCTGCAAGCCAAGGCACACTCACGTAATCCACCAAGATCCTACAAGGTGGAGCCCAGTTCGCGAACATGATTTCAAACCTCGCGATGTGCAATGAAACACGATGCTTCCTCATCGAACAAAACATTTGGGATTTGGGATTCTGTTTGGGTCGTCGGGCTCTGATGCCTATGGGGTTTCAAGCTCTGTGTGGTTTTTTCTGGCTACAACATCAGATGCCAAGATTTAATGTTGGGAAACAGACTCACGTTAAAGCAGTGCCCAGTCTGAAAGCAATGACGCGTGTACCTCGAACAAAATTTGCGCTTTCTCGGCGTCGGTCGAAACCAAAAAACCTTCGTTACCTTAAACCTTTTGAAGCATCTCAAGTCTAATGAAATTGGGACTGGGTCAATACAAGGTAGCGGATGTGGAACACACTTGCAAGATTTTTCAAATTTGCGGGACTGGCACAAAGTAACCGGTACCAAAAAAAATTCTGAAGATGATGTGCATTGTACCTACAAAATCTTCTCATGATTGCGATGATGGCGATGATTGTACAATCGTGAAACAACGCACGCAGCTGACCTGCCACCCTTTTGCTTTGCACGTTATTTACTTTTGCGTTCTTAGGTCTGCTTTGCAAGTCATGGGATTTTCCATAACTATCCAAAAAATTGTAATTGACAATCTTCGGAGATAATTTCGACCATGGATGCGTTCAGGATGTGGATGTTGTTATCTTGGCCAGCATGGATGCCTTCGGTCATGGATGCACTAGGGACATGACCGTTATTATCTTGGCCAGCACGGATGCTCTCGATCATGGAACATGGACGTTGTTATCTTGGCCAGCATGGATGCTCTCGATCATGGATGCACTAAGGACATGGACGTTATTACGTTGGGCGCATGGAGCATGGATGCTCTCGACCAAGGATGCACTAGGGACATGAACGCTATTATTTTGGCCAGCATGGATGCTCTCGATCATGCATGCACTAGGGACATGGACGTTACTATCTTGGCAAGCACGGATGCTTTCCGTCATGGAAGCACTAAGGACGTGGATGTTGTTGTCTTGGCCAGCACGGATGCCTTCGAGCATGGACGCGCTAGGGACATGAACGCTATTATCTTGGCCAGCATGGATGCTCTCGATCATGAATGCACTAGGGACCTGGACGTTATTATGTTGGCCAGCATGGATGCTCTCGGTCATGGATGCACTAGGGACATGAACGTTGTTATCTTGGCCAACATGGATGCTTTGCGTAACAACACATTGCTGAAATCCTTGCCAAGCGTCCTTCTGCTTCAGCTTTCCTCTGCCGCGACACCAGGAGACTTCTGGTTTCCGATTGGCACACTTGCTGCTGTAGGCTGCACTTCGCGCCGAGTCAGAACAGCAGTCACTTGGCAACTGCGTTCAGCGAAGCAACAAACTTTTTCGCAGAATGCAACGGACAAGTCCGCACATCGTGACCATTCTCGCCACACACAGCGCCCAGCGGTGCCTCGGAGGCATGGTTGAAGCCCTCCAAAAAGGTGACGAGCAGCATCGTCACAAGCCAGGCAAGTATGTGTCACAGAGCATGAGTGTATCTATCTGAGCCGAAAAACATTTTTCTGTTCTGCCGCACGCAAAACACCGTAAATTACAAGTTTAACAGCCTCTCCGTAGGATAAATCGGTGTTTTTTCGGCGACAAATATTTGCATTCGAACAGGTCTTCGGAGCCTGGTGTCTTTTTTGTGGCTGCTAACTTGGAGCACTCCTGTGGAGTGCTTTGATGAGCCCCCTGGGCTCGGCTTTCGTAAACCTTCTGAGAAACCTGCGAAGCTGTCTCTACGGAGAAACTGGCTGGGCGCCATGTGTCCTGCCGCACACTGTAGGGCCGGCGCTTGAATAGACCCATCATAGCTTAAGGCCCCAGCGCGAGCAAGGCACGTCTCGGCGTCCCTCGTCCACCGCAGCCAAGTTGCATCGCTGGACTGAGAAGCCTCTGCCAGACGATGTCGGAGCAGGCAGCTTCCTACCATGCTGAAGTCAGGCCCTTGGCTTCGAAGTTTGGATTAGGCTTAGGGACGGGACGGAATTCCCATGCCTGCGCGTGCCTAGTTGCAATTCCAGGCAAGGAGACTTTTGCAAGCATAGCACTGTGGTCCGAAATACCCTGAGCAGGACGGCATTGAAAGCCTTCAAGCACGTTTCCTACCCAATTCCTAGCCAACGAGTCAACGAGAGTCAGTAGGGCGCGTGCTACGAGGGCTGCCTGATGGCGCCCAATTGCCGCAAACGCGAGGGCAATGGGGTCGGGCTATTCGTCGCAGACTAACGGACAAGACTGAAGAATCTCACCATGATTCTCCAAGCTGACAACAGGGGACTGGAAGCCTCCGGTAAGCACTCCTATCTCGTAAGCATTAAGCCTGCGCACTCCCTTGTGCATCAGTTACACCAGCCGAGGCTCGATCCTTAGCTGCACGTGCTGTGCGAATGAGGAATCGATGCGACTTGAAGATAGCAATCCTTTAATTTGCGAAGGCCTCCAGTCTGCACGAAGCTCGTGAAGGGCTCTTTCTTCAGGACCCTTACACTGGAGCATGGGCGTAGAGGATATGATTCACAACTGATTTATCAGCGAGCACCGTGGCCGCAACCTGCAGCTTAAGCTTACCACTGATAGGCAGACAGGCAAGTCTACAGGCCATTGCCTGGCAGTCTTGGAACCGCTTTCCCTCCTTAGCAGAGGCCTCTCCGTCCTCGGATTGCAAAGCTCCTGGAGCATGCAAAATATTGTGGGCTTGCGACCCCTTTCTGTCTCATACGGCCTCCACTTCCTGGGTACTGGTCCGGAACTGCGTTTTGACCTCGTTGGTCTTGAGACGAGTGAAGTCTTCAAATCGCCGCTTCTCTGGCAGAACTTGAAAATGTTCAGAGGAGTTTTGACCACTCCTGTACGGTCATCAAAAACGGGCTCCATGGGTCTCCTTGTAACAGAGCTTGACAGGGTTTGTACAAACAGCTTTGCCAAGAATCATCCACCAACATTGGGCTCCCATTGGGCTTCCAAGGCTCGGTATATGGCCGGCGCAACGCTGGTACAAGAGATGTCTTCGAGACGGTGCTGTCGAAAGCTTTAGCGTAATCTAAGCTGACTCACAAGGAAATTTTCCAGGCGAGTACGTACTCCTGAAGAAGTGTCAAAAGGAGCCCTCAGCGTCGGCCCCTTTCGGCCCTCCCGCTCGCAGCGGGCGCAGAATGCCAGTAAGATGTTTACGGACTTGCTGGAACCAGCATTGGGGCACATGGAAAATCGTTCACAATGATAGCAAAGAACTTGGGAGAATGTGCCTTCCGAGGATTATCATGCCAAGTTTTGGCAAGGAAATCTAGCAGATACCGCATGGACATATATATATATATGTGTGTGTATATATGCTGGAAAGAACCCTCAACACCTTGGCCTCGAAACCTCGAAACCTGAAACCTCGAAACCTCGGCCCCCAAACCTCAAAAACTCGGTCTGCAAACCTCGAAAACTTGAAGCCTTGAAAGCTGGAAACCTCGAAACTTCAAATCTTAAGGGGATTCCATTGTCAGGTTTGTTCTGGCATGTACACACATCCTTTCATATGTAAGGGTCTGACGCGCAAGGAAACGGGACTGGAGCCAGGACGTGAGAGGTTCAACACACGTGCCTCTATTGTCTAGGGGAGCTGCGGCCGTGTCTGCACTGGATGGTCAACTTGCTACACTCAAAGGCAGGCACCTCAGGAACCACGCCCGATATCCTTAACAAAGATGGTCGATGACCCTGAACCCCAAACACTAAAACCTATACCAACCCAGGCTACACCACAGCCTCGATCCAAACAAATGCTGGCTTCAGGTAATCCAGGCAACATGGACAGGGTCGTCCTTGAGAAAGTCCCATAGTAGCGGAAGACTTCCTCGTCAGTTTTCCCATAGGGTGAAGGCTATACGGCTGGCTTCGAGCCCAAGAGATAAGTAGGCCCCTGATCGTACGAATGAGTTGGGGATCCCACTTACAAAGAGTTGACATGAGTTAGAGTTTGGGCTTTAGGCTTCTTAGGGGGATATACTGTATTAGCATTCCCGAGCAGGTTGCAAGCACAACACGCAAGCATGTATCTACTTGGAGGTTCATGGGCCTATGTGACTACTTTTTCTAGGTGGTGTCACCTTTGTTCTACGGCACAGCGTTGCAACCACAGCTTAACACCCTTAGCTTCCAGGCAGCTTAGACGTCTTAGATTTTCTGTGTGGACAGGCCTTCAACCAGGTGTCGGCTGACGGACACAACCAAGAAACAACAAGACCAGAAAAAGGCGATCTGCCCATGAGTTCCGGAAATCCCAGAAAACCTGCCAAGTTGCCTTGCGGACTTCTTCGTTCACATTGGGATCCCGGATAAAATCGTAACCTGGCGAGGTACACCCCCAGCAAAAGTCGAGCGTGTGCTTGGGGTTTCGAGCTAAGGGCTCAAGGTATTCTACTCTTGGGAGTTTTACTGGGTTGCTGTTAAGAAAAAGTTTTTAAGCTACCAGAAAATGGGTATATAGTAGATAATGGGGCTTCCGTGCTATGGTAGTTTCCTAAACCCTAAACCCAGATAAGGGCTTATCCTGGATAGAAGGTATTCTGCCCTGTCAGAGGAACACAGGGCCACTCCCTTTTCCAATTAGGTCAGTTTAGGGTTTATTCAAAACTTACTGGGTGGCTAGCACTCAGGGAGGAGTGGATCCCTATAGGAATCCCGATATGCCCCTCAAAAACGCTAAGGAAAAAAACAAAATCTGATGTTCCCTGCTAACCACCATTAAACCTTCAACCCTAACTTTAAACAATATCGTAGCTTTCAATTTCTTTTCCACTCCTGCATTCCCTAAGAACCAGCGGTGAGAAAACCTAGCTCAGGGCTTGCCTGCGGTCAAGTCCACTTGCCATTAGGTCGGCAAGTTTCAGGGGCTTAGGGATCTTGCATTCAGAGTTAATTCTGCTTTCCTGGCTTTTGCTTTAGGGATTAAGGGTCTTCAAGCTGTGGACTGCCATGCGCAGATTACGGACAAACACTTGGTGGATCTGAACCATGGATTTCCTTACCTCTGGTTAGCAAGGCGTGGAGGAATGGATCCCGATATAGCAAAGTAGTTTCCATATTCTTTTCCATTCCTTCATTGCCTGTTGACCGATGGATGTTTCAGGGTCTATGGAACTACCCTAGACAGACCCTAAGCCCGGAACCTGCTAGCGCCTAAACCCCCTAAACCCCTAACTGACGTATACCTCATACCTTAGGAATTACTTAAAACATGTTTGGGATCCTAACTTTTATAAGATTTCCTCCCTCCTGTGACTGTTACAAGTCCTGAGCCAAAAAACCTTAATCTCAACTCCTGAGCGCTAAATCTTGCCATCAATCTGGTAGCTTCCAAGACAAACCTGTATACCCTTACATGTTTCGAGCCCACATCCTGACCCCAACCCTTACTTCAACAGACGGTTAGCGAGGGCACTGTAAAGTGCATGGCTTGCCGTCCTCCACCCTACACCCTAAACCCTAAGCACAGGCCACCTAGAAAAAGTTAACCACCAAGTTTGCCACACTCAGGTGCAGCCAGAACACAAAGAGCGCTTACCACCAGCCCAGCTACCCACTGCACGAAGGTAAGTAAGCAGAAGCTCCTCATAGGATTACACAGCTGGGCTTCAGACAGTGGACGTTGTATTTGAGTAAGAACACTTGCTCTTTTCGGCCCTAAGGATTCAAAGGCTAAGGTGCTTTACTTGCTGGTTCTTAGTAGGGAAAATGAACATAATCCCTGTATAGTCCCCATATAAACCCACGGTTTGGAGCTTAGGGATTGCAATGGTTCTAGAGGCTAGAGGGAAAGTCCTTCTAAGTTAGGGTTTAGGGCTAAGGGATTACAATCATTCTAGGTGCCAGAAGGAATAGCAGTCTAGCTTCTAGCTTAAGGTTTAGGGCTTAGGATACAATGATTCTAGGGGCTATCCTATGAGAGATATCCGTATCCTAGAGCCGGAAAACCAAGGTAGTTGTCAACATCCAGACCCCATGCATAAGGGGAAGTGTACGGGATATGAGTACTATAGTCTAAACGTCTGGCATCCTCCTTAATAACCCCTACAGTACTCCCCTATATAATACCCCATATAAACCCCTCCCCCATATGACTCCCCTTTATGGAATGTAGACTATGGCTCATGCGGGAAAAGTGGGTGGGGGTTGGATATGTAGTGTGCGGCCATCCTAAAGCCCTTAGCCCGCAACCCTACGCCCTGAAATAAATAGCCATAACCTCGAGGGTTTAGGGCTCTTCGCAGTCCTAACAATGTAGCGCGCCCTCGTACAGCAATTCAGAAAGATGGGTATAACATGGGTCCCCAAAGACCAGGGGGGGGCGGCCAGGCATGCCAGGGAAATACAGCAGTCATGAGGAAAGTGCGTAGCTCAACTTTAGTTTTTTACAGGGGAGATTTTAAAAAGCAGCCTGGGTTTCCACCTTACATGTTTTGGACGAGGGCCTCTGTATCTCGATTCTAGGAATGCTCCAAAAATATGATACCGGTATATATCCCTTATACTGGTGGAAATCAATTCTAGTCTTTTCTTGTTTTGGGGGGCGGGGGCTTTGGGAGGGTGAGTATACCCAACCTGTGGAAACTGGAATGGAAGTAATAATATGAACACCCGATAACCGTAGCAGTGCTAAAAGTAGCAATGCAGCGTCCTTCCCCAAATCCCCGACAAAAAAAGAAAAGAACCCCCTCCATCCTTGGACAGTTTCCAACTAATCAAGAAGCGATCTGCTGATGGAGGACAAGGAGCCCACTACACCTTGATTCAGGAATCTACCACTAAGCCTTTAAGCATCTCAGCGATCCGAGTATCATTGAAATATGCCTTCTTCAGTAAGGTGGACCCTTCGGAAAAAAACGCTGGGCCCCCAGTTGACTCTGCACCCTAAGGGTTCAGGGCATAGGGTTCAGAGCATAGGGGGTTCAGGGGTAGCATGCTCCAGAGATGCAAGCCATAAGCCTTGAACTCCCAGCCCCAAACTGCACATAGGGGAACCTCAAACCCAACCCCCAATTGCTTAGAAACTTGCAGCCCTAACCCCCGAACCCTACATTGCAAACCCTAAAAACCTAAAAAGCCAAGGGACCAAAACAGCATCGGAAGACTGCTGGACAGGCACTTCACGAGCAGCTGCAAGGAGGATAGGACCTTGAAATGTTCACGCAATTGTAGGGCTTTAATTTGTGCTAAGGGTTTAGGGCTTATACCTCAGGGCTTAGAGCTTAGGGGTCAGTCGGCGTGCTGCAAGACCCATCTCAAGAGGAGGTGGTGAAGATCTAGCCCATCTTGAACATACCTCCTCAAGTGCCAGGGACTCATTAACCGATGACTGGGCTCTTGCCCTACTCTTAAACGGGGTAACCTCCGGTCCTAACATTTGCATAGCATTTGCCTTTGCCCCCAAGTATCCGTACCGGAATCCTTTTCGGGGCCTAGCAGTCCTTTAGGGCTCATCTTGGCCCATCAGCAGGCAACCCTAAATGCTAAACTCTTTGAACTCTGAAGCCCATATCGTAATGACCCAACACCCTTACTCTAAACCCCAAACCTAACAATCAGATTTGCCAAGCTGCACTTGTCATGGTGACCATGCGAATGGCCCTCGCCAACTTCCCTAGCCTAGGTTGCATGGATCCTGGGGGCGGGGAGCTTCCTTCGAAAACTTCACTGCTGCTTTGGGGTTAGCCCTAAACCACAAACCCTGTTTTGGGTCGAGGGCTTGGGAATTGAGTATTTCAGGCTTCCACCAAGAGCCCTTAACCCAAAGCCCTAAACCCTGAGCCCTACACCCTAAACCCTACCTGGTGCATAATCAGGAATGAAGGCATGGAGCCCTAGAGTAATCCCAATATTCTCCCTTTTTCTTCTCGTCCCTATAGTCCACTCTTTCACTCCCCACTGGACACCAGGAAGTCATTGGGAAGTAAGTCCTGAACCCGAAACTGTCACAATCATGGTATATTGGGGATAGTAAATCGGGAATAATGGAAAAGTAAACCCTAAACCCTATGGGGTATAGGGAGGTGTTTGAGGTTTAGATTCAGGTTGGTTTGGTTCAGGCCTTGGAGCTGGAGGTCCCAGGGTGGGCCTAGGGTTTAGGGTTCCGGGCCTAGGGTGTGGGTCTAGGGGCAAAGATGAACTCCAAAAAAAATCACCATGACTGCTTGGGTTGGAAATCCGACTAGTTTCTGAGTCTGTTGCATCAGGCTTTCGAGATATGGCACCTCAAACAATTGCTTCCTCATCTGTGGGGACTAACGCTAAAAGCTAATAAACCTAAAATCCTCAACACAAAACCTGGGACAGGGGCGTGAGGGCTGGGATTGGCATGTAGATGTCTATTCAACTAGAACCGGGTACCGTCATGTAAGGATTCTACTTAGCAACTTTCTCAATGGACGGTGTTGCGCACAGCTAAACCAAACCCTGTCCCGTCAACCTTGTAGCCTCCCAAATCTCTCGTCTGATCACCACACTGTCCCTAATAATAAGGGCTATTCAGCGATCCCGCCAAAAAAATCTCGATAGGGTACCCATCTTGGCGCTGGAGCCCAGAACCCTAGCGCAGTCCGAAACTCTAAACGCTAAACCCTGGACCCAACAAAATGCAGCCTAGCTTCCTGAGCAAGCGGAAGATCACAGGATTCACCGGGAACCTGAGCAGCGGTCCCTCTTGTGGTGTACCCTTGTGATGGTTTAGGGTTTGGATTAGGGCTAGGGTATATGGAATACTGGTTAATATTTGGATAATAGAGAATCAAAAGGAACAGAAAATGGAAAATGAAATGGAAACCCTAGCCCCCTTTATTTTGGGAGACGATGGTCTGAGGCATGTGGGCAAACTGAGGCGGCCCAGCATAGTGTGGGGGGAATGCCGATAACAGCAGGCTGTTTTTGCATCTTGTCATTTCATGAACAGAACACAGTGGGTACCATGTGGAGCCTCCAGAAATTAGAGGTGCCTGCTTGGGGGTCTGTATAATCAGGATCATACATGCAGTGGGTCTAAAATTGGGGCATCTGATGTATGGAAACCTCCATTTCATTCAGCATGAGCATACAACTGGCGTCAAGCAGGGAGAGTTTTTTGGGGATTGAAGGATGCCTAATCTTACCGGCTGCTAGAACTTAATGGAGGAACGGATCCCTATATCAGCCCTATGTAGCCCTGAAGTTCCATTATCTTTTCCTTTCCTTCAGTACCGAATCCCTCAACCTGAAATGGAAGCTTCCATTTTCTCTTCCATT
>CAJNIZ010025335.1:0-59277 GCA_905231905.1 Symbiodinium pilosum
AAAAAAAAAAAAAAAAAACATGCCCTCCGACCAAATGGACTAACCTAAACGTTTGAGACTACTGAAAACGTTCCTGCAAGCATGTGCCAAGCACGAACGATTGAAATGATCATGAACGCCATGCCCGTGATGGCATTACCACCAAAAAAAGCTCCTCAAGCAATACTAAAGAAGAACAGTCACAACATGAGAGCTACAATTTTCTCCGTTGCAAGGCCCCTTTAGCGTCAACCAAACATGCAAATAATAACAGTACCACACTGATAAAAGACCCCCGTGAGCATCTCCGCTCAGGGACACCGCTGAAGAGCGCGAGGTTCATGGGCACATTGAAGCTGCCTTACAGGGGGAGCTTTCTAAAGATGTAGCACAATAATCTTTCGGCGTCTGAGGTGCAACATGTGTCCGAGCGAACCGCTGCATGCAAGACAAAACATGCTTCCTTGACAACGTGTGGGCTTCTTGCTGTGCTATGAGTCAACAAACGAAATACAAAGGCAGCGTGAGATGTAAAGTAAGACTGGCAGCCTTCTGGGCTTCCAAGGATGGCGCACATGACGTAGGTTAGTACACCTGCGCGCACTTCCCAGGGCACACAGACACACTGAAAAATGCTAAGGCTACTGCCTCCGAAAAGGCCTCTCTCCTTGCTATATACCCTGCGGCCAGTAATCCCCACCAAACCACGTGTTAAGCACAATCTAGCAAACTATTTCGCCACATCCATATGCCCGGGACCTCAAAATCCTCTTGCTCATGGGCGTGAGATGGGGACTACAAGACCAAGCAATGTGCGGATTACTCATGAACTATATGAATCAATGACGGCTATCTCTGTGTGCCAAAGCTCTGTGCATCTTGGCAATTCTTTCTCAGCTGCCCCAGAATGTACAGGCATGGTGCTCTGCCTGACAACTGCGAGGGGATCAGCATGAACCACCGCACATTCAGGAAGAAGTGTGCCGCTGTGAGCATGGAGATCCACGAGAGCATAAGCCTGACCAGGAAGAAGGGCTTAAGCAAAGGTAAATTCAGAGCTAAACCCTAAACCCTAAATAGTAGGCTCCATGTTCTTTTCCATTATCCCCATATAACCCTGAATAACCCCTATGGTAGCTATAGAATCCTCTTTAAAAGGGAGTGCGGTCTGCTTTATGTTTGCCCCTGCCTGGAGTCTGAAGCATACCTGTAGCACTCAGGATTCTCGTCCTCCATGAAGTATGATTCAGACTTGATGTACATCCTCGACACATAATGGTAGTCCATGTGCGGTATAGCCTTAGCTGCTTAGCTGCATGCAGCAATGGGTCAAGGGCTCTAGAAAGCAAACTAGCAGGTAAATTGATGCCTGTGCTGGCGTCTCGCCTTTCAAGCAGCACTGGCACTCTTGCATCAGGACCCAAACCTTAGCCCAGCAAGAAATCCTAGAGCCCCTAAACATCCAAATCTAATCCTTGTCAGGCAGCCAAGACCAGCCCGAAGCATTCACCCTCAACGCCAAAAAGCCCTCAACAGTCAAACCTAGCTATACTCGAGATCCGAATCCCCAGGCACTGCAATAACTTTCAAGCGGCAAAAATGACCACTGGTATCGAGAATGCGATGCTCCGCTCAATTGTTCTTGTGGAGGAGGCAAAGCAACCAACTAGACCCAAGCTTGCCTTGGCTCTCCGCACCAAAATTATACGTGAGAAGAATCACAAACCACAAGCGCAACCGATCTGCAGCCCGCGTGATAATGAACGGAAACTGGACTGTTGGTTGTAATAAGATTTGGTTCCACGAGACAAGCCTGGCTCGCTGCCAAAATGCCTTCTGGCATTTTACAATTTAAGCATCTTTCAGCAGCATCGGCAGCTGCGGAAACATTGGCCCCGATTGGTTCTCGCAGCCTCCTGAAAGCTTGATGAGCCTTTCGTTCTAAATCTGAGGACTGGGACAACCATCTCTCTTCCCTCCCACCTGACTCAACGCTTGTAGGGAAATTGTGCCCATGCCATGCAGGCATTTACCGAAGAGCTCTGACAACATTTTGAGCCGAGCTCTGGGCTTGGATCTGGCCAGGTACACTTCACACAACACGGTGAGTCATTCAATACGACCACGGCTCCCTGATCAGTTTGAGCCCGCGATAGGCTTAACAGACTGGCAAAAGAAGCCTGCAGCCAAGAATCTACCACAATCAAAGACAGAATCATCGCGCCGCTGACAGTCACGCGATGGATGAGCACTTCACGGAGCCCTTGGCCACAGTAATTTGTTCGGGGGACCTCCTGATTCTTCTGTGTTGGCTTCTTGGAATTCAAGCTTCCTTTAGCTTGGTCGAGGGCGGGGTGGTCCAGGGTGGTCCCACTGACCATGACCAGTTTTCGGAACAATTCCCTAAATAGACAGCCTTGACGGATTCGCTAGTGCATTCACATAGGCAGACACTGAAGGAACACGGATGTTTAACAAACTTCCGACTCTATGAGGGGTACGCTGCTAAATTTCGCAAGTCTCACATCCAGCAGGGTCGCATCAGAGAGAATAAGCCAACATGCCCAAAACCTGTCTGGAAAAAGGTTAGCCCTCAACCGCAACTCTTGCACAAGGCTGCGTAAAGCTTCCCCTTGAAGCTCGTCTAGCGGAAGAGAGGGCCATTGCTTGCAGTTCAGTGGCCAGGGATCTCCAGGTCACCGGCTAAGAAAGACTGAGTCAAATATGCGCTCTGCACCAACAGCAGGACAGAAAGCCTTAGATGCATGACCCTCCTCAGGCTGCGTGTAGTAGACTCTGGTGAGAAGAGGAACACAATACCCTGACTCTGGGCTGAAACAAACTGCACGGCTGCTTAAAATTTACTTCGGACAGGATACCGCCACAGCAAAGCAAATAGAATGGACTCCAACAGAACATGTGCTCAAACGCTTGGCAAGGCACACCAGACTCGATCTTACCATTGCCCGGATCAGGCCATCTCGCCGAGATTCCAGGAATGACCTGAGGCAACTATTCTTGGCCACCAACTCGAAATCCCGATTCTTTTTGTACATCAGCTGTTGCAGAGTGAGCTGCTGCTGTGGAAGGATCGAAGCTTAAAATAGCGGCCTCTGCCACTACAGCAGATCGTCCCCAGCATCTGAGGCTCAAGCTCCTCCATAGCATCTTGCTCGAAAGTGAGCGAGAAGCATTTTGTCTGATCTGTGGGCGATGTTGGCGATGTTGCCTGGAGCTGCTAAATAGAAATTGAGGACATGGTGACGCGACATTCATGCAGGCAAGTTCTGCCTTTAGTTCTAATGTGTCAATAAGCACGCCATCCTAAATAAAAATGTAGTTGGCCCAATTATGGCATGTTGAATGAGCCCAGTTGTACTTATTGTCGTGGCGTCCCGTCATGCAGTTTGGATTTGCTTGTGCATTCGAACAAGCAATGACGCAGGTCAACATCCTAAGCCTTAAGCTCACAAGCTATGCGACGACCAGAAGTATGATGTGAGGCATGCCCTGGCCACCCAAAAGCATATGCCCGTGCCCCTCATGAGAACCATGGCTAATCATTTGGGAGAGGAACATTCATTGCATGAACGTTACATTATCAAGGATGTGTCTGCGCACCAATGATGCAAACAGTAGCAGAAAGGGTCATCAACAAAAGCCAAAGTGCAGCCATCTTCGCGCGTTTCGCGCGTCCCCGTTCTGGAGTGAGACTTGAGCGTCCTGAATTCCATGGCGTCTTGCAACAGCTCCAGTAGTAATTAACAGCGACGTCTACGGCACGGACAAGTCCTTTCATTCGTCAAAAAACTAAATGTCAAAAGATACTGTCAAGGAAGCAATGCCGTGACATACCTCACCTCTTTGCTTTTTCCCCCTCTGTTTTTTCCAAGGGCTATGGTGGTGACGGGCCGAACCCGTCTGTCCCCTCCCCCCTGGCTCTCTCGCTCGCCTTCCATACTTTCACGGCCTATGCCTGGGCTTGTGCCAAGGGATGCTATGGGTCTGAGAACCACCCGGATCTTCAAGCAACTTTGCGTATGCACCTACCTTGCATGCAGGTCGGCTGTCGTCTTCTTCCTGCCTTTCATCCGCTCCTCGCCACTTCTTGGGCCATCCCTCACTCCTTCCTGTTACTTTCAGCATAAGGGTCCATCTCCCTCGCACAACTGCATAGTGATGCCCTGCTGCTAGCATCTGCATCCCTTGTGCAGCCAGGAGTCAGTTGAAGGAGGGGGGCTAATACCTTACGGCATCACATCCTCCATGGCGACGCTATGGTACTGGTGCATCTACACAGGCCAAAACACCACCAAGCTGTTTATCTCCTGCGTCAACAAGGTAGATGATATCAAGAAAAACTACATTGGCCCTGAAGCCTCGTAGCCAGTTACGCACAAGCGGTCCCAGTATGTTTATGAAGGTCAGGTACCCCCTGCAAACGCTAAGGCATCTGCTGAGCAGACATGTCAACAGACCGGCCACGTGTGAAAGCGCGTGGTACATCTTGGAAGCAGGACAATTCTCCAGTCTTGCCCCTTCTGAATCAGACATTAGCATCGGGACCTGCGCTTCAAGAGGAAACTCGCAAGACGTCATCCTTGGAAAGATCGCCCTTCTATAATGACGAGAGGGTTGCACAATCCTGGCTGGCACTGTCGTTTAGTCATTTTCTCTTGCAAGCTGGGTCCCAAGCTTCTCTGATCGAGTAGTGCCAGCTGGCCTTCCAATCGCTGTGACGGCCGCTTTATGCACCCGTCAGATCAGCTAGCTCGACATCCAAAGGCCCCCATTCCAACACGGACCTTGCCAACTGCAGAAAGCCTGGCACGCTCGTGAATGTCCTCCCTCCTCTGAAAACAAGCGACACTGCTTTGTGAGCCCGCTGCAAACTCCTTGTTCACCATCAAGCAAAGAGAGAGGCAGCTTCTAGTGGGAATCCATTCTGTGTCTGAGCTTGCGGCAAGAAGAACTGAGACAAGAAGTTTTAGAACTTCTCCGGAAAACCTGACATCCAGGAATCGCAAGGTTATGGCAGCTCGACAGGTTGCTGTGTCAATCAGTCATACATGAAAGAACATGTCTGCGATTCCCTCCCGCAAGGCTTCGGATTGAAACGAACCCGTCCCCGAACAATCAGAGGTTCTGAATAGTCTCCGGAAAAGACTTTGAGTCTTAAAGTTGAACAGAGTTTCGATCAGGCTTGGGTAAGCTGCATTTTCATATGGAACCTTTTTTGATGATGCAAGTGCCGCGCACGTCTCTTGCTGCAGTCTTCAGGCTACAAGATTGGCTGGGGAAGGCACACGGCCGTTGTGACCAGGTACAGTTCGGCCGCCTGCGCAAGTGCGTACGTTACTTGTGCATGGAAGTTTCAAGAGCCACTGCATCAAAGCAGTTGGAGTTGCTCTGGAAACACTGATCTCTGCGCATCCTCCACGCCGCCCAAAGCCCCGCCCTAACCTCGCCCGCTGCTTTGGGTAGTCTGGAATACCGCATGCAGAGCGCCAGGGCCTTGGAACTAGGGGGGGCTATGCATACTGCTTCGCAAATTACTCACTATCTACAGCCAGGGAGTGTGGAGTCCAGACGGCGTCCTACACCCGGATACCCTGCTTCTGGAGAGTGGTGCTCGCAAGCCTGCAAAATGGGACCCGACTTTTCATACACTGACAGCATGCAGGGACGGACTCCTTGGGATTTCCACTGGCAATGGGCCCAGCAGGTCACGGCACAATTCCTGCTTAGCCCTGACGGAATTCACCTTTTGCCTTGAGCACTGCCCATTGACATCCAGAAATGGGGATGTCTCGAGAACCCTACACTATGAAATTCAAGCCTTATGGCTTCGTAGGGAATGTGTGGGGATCGTGGTCCATACTCATCTAAAACTATTCCCGTGCATACCCCAGCTTGCATGCCGAAGGAAAAACTTCTCCCCTTCCATCAAGAGCTTCGAGAGCCGGGCGGTGTTTTGAAACACCACCTCAGTCACGACTTCACTCTGCATCGGCAAATGGCCTGCTACCGGTTTGCCGTGGGCCTTGCCGGGTCGGCACCCCCTAATCCCCTCCCCCTAGTATTAAACCCCCCACCCCCCCTAATGTTAAATACTCCCAACATATCATAATGAAACATACTACATAATGCGAGTATCTAATGTTAGGGGGGTGGTGGTGTTTAATATTGGGGGAGGGGATTGCCGGTAATTCTGGAATTCAGGCTCGGGCCGTGGTGAGCGAGGCGCGACGGAGCCAAAACGAAGAGCCTTCCTGTGCCATCATGGGAAGTGAGCCTGCCAGCGTTTGCTTCACAAGTGCTCTCTCTGCATGAACCAGGGGCATTGTTGAACACCTTGGGAATCATTGTACTCCGCATCAACAAAGTATGCTTCACCTCGCTCCATTTACAAGCATGTCGCATCCTCTGGCCCCTTTCTTGAATGCTACTCAGGCTCGTGGGGCCGAAGCAGGTCTGCAGTTGGGGATGTTTTTCCATTTTCTTCATTCGAGGACTCGCATCTTGGCAGGCTGGCAACTCATCTATCATGTCTGCCCTGTCCTGGAATTCGAAGAGAACTGAAGAGATTACATGCGTATGCAGAACAAATTCAGGCAGGTCGCATGATTCAAGTAGGTCGGTGACGGCAGTGTAGATACCAAAGTAAACCTGAAATTTCCTTAGCCCTCAATTGAATCACGCTAATGAGGCTATTGGCTCTTGTCCTTCGGAGCGAGGCCTCGTACAATGCTACCTACAGGATGCAAGAGCTCACTGTGCAAAACAGTACACCTTTCAATTAAAGAGTGAACAACAACATCCAAAATTAATACAAACGCCTGGTGAACTTGCTCATTACCGGCTTGCCTTGAGGTTCTTCCCGCTGCACACCTGCCTTGTTTAAATCATTGAGCTCATGCTCCTGTGCCAGATTGCAAGACAATGGCTTGCATTGGCAGACAGGGGCATGCTGTAAGATTTCTACAGCAGCAACAGGACTGGGATATCTCAGTTTCGGCAAGCTGTCGCGCACGAGTAGAAAACCGGTGGACATGTAAGTGCAGCTATGAAGGAATGTGAGCGTGGATCATTGCCCAATGCCCTCAGCGTTTGTGTTGGCATCTAGATCTCTTCGCAGCACGCATACGGAATGTGCTCTTTCAAGAGTACATGTCAAATGTTTTGCGGTGCTGGAGCAGCTTGACTTATGAAAGGCTAGGGCCTGCAAGTTTCAGAGGATTTCGAAAAACCCAGGTTCCCGGCAGTAAAGTTAAGGCCCAAGCTCTCAAACAAGAGCTTCCCGAGGCTTCGCACTCGGCCATGAGGCTTGTCAGCACACAGGAAGCCATTCGGCGAACGTCTAGATCACAACCCGTACACCCGCTCGCCTTCTGGAGCTGGGTGGCCATACTCTTCTGGAAGGCCGCATTGCTGCAGCTGACATGATTGAGCCATGGCGGCAACGGCGTAAACACCTGTCAGACTACAGTTGATCTCCCGACCCTGCGCGCGTTTGTACTGGTGCAAGAAGGCGTAATGCAATGCAACGAGGCAAGACCATCATGATGATTTGATCTGGGGCACATGAAGGACGTCTGAACACTGATCAGCAATGCAAGCGCCATCGATTTTCATCGAAAATAATTTGCCAAATGCTGGCTGCCCACAAAGCCACAGCATTGCGCAGGAGAGCCGGGCTCTCAGCGGCCGCTCTTGAACCGCTGTGCCACTCTGAGAAATTCCCCAAGATGGTGGTGATCACCTGCCCAATACCACCCCGTACCGCCGCATCTCTGCACTCCAACAGGACAGTCTTTTTCAAACGTTCTTGCCACCCACTCCTTGCCGCCATACCTGTCTGACATTGAATATGTGAGCATCTGGAAGGCTACAACGCATCAAGGTTGCATCAAATGGTGAAGCGAACCTTGCCACGCTTACATCTTAATGCCGCTGCAGATCCGTAGCCCCTAGCTGCATCCGCGTGCGCCCTGCCATCGGGCGGCAAAGTCATTAGCAGCTTCGAGGGTCCAGGCTAATCTCTCTTGGAACCGCAACTTGTTCTAAGTTTCGACCGTGACAGCACTTGAGCCGATGGCCTCAAAAATCGAAGGATTTGCTGGACCCCTGTTGACAGCTCCTTCCCTGAGGATGGAAGCGCCGGGATACCAAGATGTCCAGTTGATAATTACAAAGTCTCAGCGTCTGCAGCGCATATTGCAACCTGAATTCTTGGGGCATGAGTGGGGCTGCTGAAGATCACAACAAAAGCACTGGGACGTCCCGGGGCCCGAAAGCGCGCTCTAGCTGCAACAGGGAAGCGGCGCTGGGGGTAGCGGCAGGTCTCTCACCCAGTCTTTTCAGAGATCCAGATCTGCTGCGTGGGCTCTGACACTGCCCTGCTTATAATTCATTGGCAAGCACGGCAGCTAGCGTAGCATGGTTGCAGAATCTCCTCGGCCTCCTAAGGCCGCACAACACTGCATGTGCAAAGGAACATGTCTTGTAGACTTGGATGACAAGGCTCCGGGAGAGTCCCGCCAATTTCTATCTATGACAACATGCCCCCGCGTCGTGTCTTCATCTCCGACACAAGTGAAACGTGCTTCCATGGCAGAAAAACGGATGGACTACAAGGCTCTCAGCCAGCCCTCAAGCAACCAGTGGGCTCTCTATGAGTAGTGAGTATTGGGCTTCAACATCAGGCAGGACTGACATACGAGAAACCCGCTTCGGAGCCCTTGCCCCGATCCACGATCCTCCCACATTTGGGGTGGACCACGCGCGAGCTATATCACTGCCCTACGAGGCCCTGGCGCCTAGAAGCATCGTCCTAACCAGTTGTCAAATAACCTCTGTTGCGAACCAGAGCCTCTCAGGCTTCAGTTGGGCTGCAGCAGAAGAGCTGCAGTAGTGTCTGCAATGCTGCTGACAGATGCAGTAGTCGCATGACAACACTTGCCAGGAGGATCTGTTTTTATATTTCGAAGCAGTGAGACACTACTAAAACCCTTCAAGCAGCCCCGTGCACACTACTGCGTGTCACACGCAGCATCGGGCCGTCTCATCTCTCGCATCCTGTGGATGTAAACCAACAGGTAGCGGCAGACATAAGCGCGTGACTAGCACCAGGAGGAAGCATGATGGTCCAGCTACAAATCCAAAGCCAGGACTGGCAGCACCTTGCAATGCTTCCCTTACCATATAACCATTCCAGTGGGGCTGAAGCCCTTAGACTATAGACCCATGAGGACTGCACAACCCTGGACACACCTGAAACCCCGAGCCGTTGTGTCCTCTGCGGGAGGCCCTCTTTCTCCTTGTGCTTCTGGCGCTCTGCGGTGGCCTCTGGCGGTTTTCTCTCTGTCGCATCTGACTTGATGTCAGGAGAGTGTGTGTAATAAGGAGCGTGTTCTACCCCCGACCCCAACAACACTATTCAACTCCCACGCTCCAACTCATGATGCATAAGAAGTTCACCGATGCTTACAAGCACATATACGCAAACGTGACGAAGCGTAGTATATGATGCGACGCGGGCTCAAAAGCAAAGGAGTCCAAAGAACACCAAGGCAGCTGCATGCTTGGCAATAGCAATTGAGCCGGACCGCTCCTGGCCACAATTGCAATGTTGCTGCAACTAAAACTAAAGCCACTGTCTTCGATGGAGGGCTGTGAAAATATGCCTCGTTTCCCACAGGCTTCCTGCATGCTCGCCTTTCACAACCCCAACTCATTCACTCGCATATTCACAGTCAGAATAAGCCCAACGTTGACCCACGTAATCATAGATTGGTCAGATACCGGGCCAATTCTTCTCGATGGTAGATGCGAACCACTACAACGCTCCAGACGCATTGTGCTCAACGCACTTTGCTCGTTGCCCTGGATGTCAGCTCATGACACTCAAAGCCCTGTTGCTTATGTTTTCCCTCCTGAATGTCTTTCTCTAAACCCCCTGGCCGCAACACACGTGAATCGCTCCTCCTTCCGGCTGGGCTCCACAGAGTGGCTCCTGTACTGATTCATGTGGGGTGTTGACTGCGATCCAATTTCTAGCTAGCGCTTAAGCGCTGCAGGTTTTGGCACTCTTGGATTTTCTGGCTTTAGCGGCAGACGATTCAGGACTTTGGGTCTTAGCATGGCTTATGCGAGCCTGGCGCAACTATTATCGCTTAAAGCTTTGGCTTTCACCCAGCTGGCATGGCTTCATGCTAGGGGCGCTGCTGTCCGTGTATTCGTGAAGTCAAAAGCTCTAGGGGCAGGAATCAAATGGGCAGGTGCGGCAGCTTATATGAAGTGGGCGATTAAAACAAATTCAGCCGTCACCGCGGCTACAGTGACAACGACGATAAGCTCTAATAAAAATGATTTGCGCGGCTTTACAAGCCGCAGGAGCATTCTTCCTCCTTTGTTTTTCGAACATGTTGGGTGCTCGGGGTTGCGGATCTCGTACGGCGAAACTCTTCCGCCCAGGAGCTAGCCATAGCGTAGCGGTTCCAAATGTATTTTGCAAGCCTACTGGCCGACTACCGGCCCAAATGTGCACCAAAAGCGCGGTGGCAGCAAACCAGTTTCAAAAGCTCGCGCTTGCCTCTTGCATTGCACCCTTGTGGGAAAGCAGGATTCCATGTAGCCGTAAGCTGCCATTGGACTGGCAAAGCAGGTGGAAGAACCGCAAGTTCATAAGTACTATGCAAATAAATTATACTCGAGCATGCTGAGCCCCCTTCGTCAAGTCTGTTTGTGACAACAATCCGGTGCCCAATCACAAAGCTGATGTCAAGCTCTTAATTCGCTGTGAGGAAGAAGGAGTTAGTTGCCAACTCTGGGGTATCTCCTTCTGCCATCCGCAATTGGGATGCCCTGATCTCTTTCCATGTACCTCTCAGCCGAGCCGAGACACGCGCGAACGAAGTGGCTGGGACGTCGGCGCCAGGCACCTTCCTCCTGCCCACTTTCCAAGGATGCTTCATGCCATACCTTAGATGTTTACCTTGAAATCCTATACCCTGGCAGAACTTTCAGCGCAGGTGAGACCTGAGACCAACGAACTTGCCAAGCGCTGCAGTTGCACGGCTTTGGTCCTCGGCCAAGTCGTCCAGGCCCCTTTCAAACAGGACTTCTCTGCGTGGGAGAATTACATACAATCATGGACGCCCAGATGGGTCAGCTTTCTTATCATCTCTTGCTATCATGGCAGGAATCAATCCCTGAAGCCCCAGCCTGTAGGGCAGCGCTGTAGAAGCCCTCATAGCCGACTCGCCACCTTCCCTGCCAAGAGCGAGTTTACAGAAGATCGGGGAATGCTGCTCATCCTGTCATGCTGCCTTCCAGACTTTGTCAATGTAAAGCCTCCTGTCATGACCTGACTAAGTACTAGCATAACGAACGGCAAGGGGAGAAAGGCAGAGGAAAAGCAGATGCGAGGGCTGTCTTTGACAAACACAGGTTTAGACGAAGGGCCTCAACAATTTCGTGAGCCTAGGACCTTGGAATTGCTGCAGCCGTGAAATTATTGGAGGTCCTGTGTTTGTCAAAAAGGGATGCGACTCCTTCTCATCATCCGAACTATCAGGCCTTGGCAGCCGTCTCTGCGCCTGGCGCTGGATTTTTTGCCTTTCCTGCTGCAATGGCTGACATTCAAGATCCCAGAAGCTGCGGCCGGGTCACACTTCACTAGAAAAGGCGCGGTCTCCCGAGCTTTGTTACTGGCTGCTCACTGTGTTACTGGGGTACGCGAATCTACCTTGTCAGCTAGTGCGGTCGGGCCAGCGGTCTGTGCTTGTCTCTTTGAATTCAGCCACCCCAACTTCATGAAAAAAAATACCATGCGCGCCTTGTCGAGGCACACCTGAATGCAACAAGTTCCGTCATGTTCCGTCCTTCTGCTTCGCCAACTTGGGCTCATGCCCGTCATCACTTGCCTCAGCCAGCATGGCTACTCCGCTAATTCGTGATGAAGCAGCTGTTCTGTTGCACAGGGCCTGCAAACGTGATGCAAGCGATATGAGGAGCCATTTTTCCCGCCCGTGATTGGAAGCATCGAGCCAGAGAGCATGGCTTTCAGCTTCCGGAGCTGATCGCATTGTCGGCCGATCAAAGTCAGACCATGAGACACCACATCCACGTTCTCCTTGAAACGGCTTTCAGCCTTTTACCCTCCAGCACGAAACATTTGGGATGACGAACGAATGGACACGATCGAGCCCCAGCCAACAGCCTCCATCGGCTCATTGCCTTACCAGGCGCCCAGATTTCGAAGGCCAAATGGCGGTCCTTGACTGAAGGCCATGGAGTGTGAGCTTGCAATCACCTAGCATGGGCTACAAGCAGCAAGCCACCACCCATCTGACCACAAGCAGGCGCAAGGCACGTAGACGCAGGCTTGAGATACTCATGGAGCTACGCCAAGCATCCCTTTGGACTGCAAATGCTCGTAGAAGTCGCACACCTCTCGAGAGCGCTTCTTCACTGCATGTGCAAAAACACTTCAAAATCGTAAAGCCCTGGCGGGTCTGAACCACAGCAGATCATTTCATAGGTATGGACAATCAAGCATATAAGGATCACGGAAGAACAATCTCAAGTTGAACTGGTGAGCATGTTGAGCCCTGACTACCGCTGGCCGAAAGTCGTTGAGCAAGCTCTATCTGGAGAACATGAGGGCTGCGTATCCCTGCTCAATACATGTAACGGCTTCTTTTGTGATGCCTTCCTACAGCAAATACAGTACTCGCAGGTCAGAAATAGAACGCTGAAGAAATGGTGGCTACGTAGTTGTTCTGACTCTGTAGTCTAAAGATGTCTTATGTTTCACCCGCAAGCTACCTGCTGGCAATGCCGGGTGTGTTCTGAAGGCTCACACAGGTCACGAAGCTCTTCCTCAGGTCGAGGTCATTTGGCTTAAACAAGTGGCCCCCTCTATTGACTATGCTGTACATGTCCGCCACACTTAGACTTTTTCTTTCACAGCCCAAGGGTATTTGACGCACGCAAATTTAGAAGCTGGGGCATGTCATCATGGCCTTACGGATGATGTCGGAAAGCTCCCTACAGCGACAGGCCCAGTCCACAAACTTTTTAATCTGCAACAGAATTTTTGGCTCGAAAATGAATGACGCCATCTGTTGGTCTGTGAATCTGCGGCAGGCTCGGTCGAGCTCAAAATCAAACCTAGCACTTGTGGAAGACTGGGACAAATGACAGCCACTTCTTGCAGGTCTAGCAACGAAAATTGTCACCAAAGATGGATGCAGGCCTGGGCGGAGACAGTGCCTTTTCTGAGTTTAAATCGCATTGGATCCTCGGGGGCCCTCTCGAACCAGCTCGTCTGAGACATGCTTGACTCCAGCGCATGTAATGTGTAGCTACAACAAGTTTCAGCTTCGGAAGCAAGGGCCTACGTCCATAGGAAAACAGAAATCTACACGATGAACAATTGGCCATAGATTTTTGAGTTCTTGCCCTCCTGCAAAGCTCCGCTCAGCTCATGACCTTGCAGCGCCAATACCAAGTGGTGCTTGCATGCTCTGTCACCCACTGTCATGTGTTCCATGCGGCCGCGAAGCAAGGCAAAAGCTCCCTGGCCGCAGCAAGCCTCCGTGGCCATCTGCTGAATTAAGAGCATGGTGGAGCTGCCAGTCCGAACTTAAACACTGCATAACTCTGCGCTCAAGCCACTTCATTCTGTCGACTCTGCCATAAAAGTTATGAGAGATTGTCGTCTACTTACTGCCTTTAAAGCCACCTACTAAGGACATCCAGGACTCAATCAAGCTGCATATGCTCAGGAAAAATACGAGCAAAATGTTGAGAAGCTTCCTGAACCTCCCAGATGCACCGACAGCTTGACCGGGCAAACCGCAGCCCAGACCGCATTCCCTAAACCCAGAAACCCGCACCAGAAACCTTCGTTTCCGCCTAAGCTATGCATTCTGCCAGGTTCCTTGCCCTTGTTGCGGCTGGGCTGTCTGAGGTCCTGAAGTTCTAAAGCCTAAACCCTAAAGTAAGACTTAAAACCTAAATTAAAAACGGCAAGCCCGAGACCCTGAACCTCTCGTTGCAGCTCCGGACGCTGCACAGCGAAGAGGCGCTTCCGCTCGGCAAGATCCAAGCCAGGCGCATGCAGGACCTGAGACTTGAACATAGGCCTTCGACCCTTGTTATCTAGGGACCATCTAGTTTATACTTTATGTGCATAATGGATATATACAGGACATGCCGCCGATGGCAATCTGCCAAATTTTTCGTTCCGTAGCACGGGTAATTGGATCGCTCATACCAACAAGAGCAGCAGCCCATTCAAAGCACGTCATGTGTGGCCATGCTTTCTTCTTGCTCTTCCCCTCTTCAGGCATCTAAGGCAAGCCTGAAGGCACAGCTGATTGACCAGTGAGTTAAACTTCCACAGGCTTCCTACCACCAGCTTCCAAAGTTGGTGCAAAGAAGGGCATGAAAACCATCACTGTGAAAAGTGTGCAAACGCTGCAACAAAAAAAGAGGCCTGATCACTTCAGGACAACCAATGTACAGTCGGGCAGCAGTAACTCCACAAAACCAATGACCCCAAAACCCTGCTCACTCCAAAAATGTTTAACCAATACCCTCATTAAATCTCATAAAGCCCTCTCTGTGCTTGGCTCTACATCATCGGGGCTGCCTAAATCTCAGGCCCTCAGAAGAAAGTTACAACTTTGGTGAAACCCATGCAACCCCCAATGTTGCTTTTCCAATGTAGTCTCTGCATTTCTCCCCGAGAGGCTGCTTGGCGAGCTCGAAACAGGCGCCCGCTTTCTGCGGCTGCCTGGCCAGCGGAGAAGGACTGCACCACGAACCCTGCGTTTTACCACAGTCTGCGATTCCCCCAGAATCCGAAGGTGAGCTACATTCTAGTTGTTTGCCAGGGCTGCTAGGATTTCAGTCGCAAGACATGTTCCAAACTTTCCTGGAAGGTGTGGGGGATCAACAGAAATCAAATGAGGATCAAAAATCAAAATCGGGCGTCAAACAAAATGAGGATCAACAAATCAAAGCGAGGGAATGTGGGGGTGGCAAAGCCCGTGATTTCGCAAGCCATTGAGGAATATGGCGATGATTGATTGATGAAGGTTCTACGAAACGTGATGCGGGTTCATACTTAAAATGAGCAGGCAAGGCCTAGCCCTCCATTTCCATCTGGCAACCATTGTAGTTGATGAGGATTCACTATTTGACCTGGTAATGGCTCATGGCTGAACAAGGGGGGGGGGGGAAGTGGCAGCTGCTTACTACACATGATAGGGGCTCATTTTTAAAAAAGCAGTAGAGGTGGCGGGGGCACCCCCCCGCTCTGCAGACCATTGAGGACAGGCCAGCTGTTGATGAGGATTCACTACTAGACAGTTCATGTTTTATGGAGGAGGACGAAAATGATGGAAAGCCAGGCAGATTAGTGATGAGCTATCAAGAGGAGTTGTGAAAGATATTTGAAGGTATGAAAATTCATGATACGTGATGAGAATATTGCAAACATTGAATATGATGCAAACACATCCGCGGAAAAGATGGAAACTATGATGAAGAATGCTCAAATGATGGAATATGATGAAACTGACATGGGACCAAAGGTGATCACATTAATGACATGCTGAAGCTTAACGACATTTTTTCATGGACAGATACGGGAAATCATGAAAACATTTGAAAATGATGGAAATGGAGAAGCATGATGAACAGTATGACAAATGCTGAAAATCATGAAAAGAATGAAACAAATGAGGCAAACCAATGACATGATGATGATGATGATGATGTGGTGACATGTGATGAAGAATCAGGGAAACAATGGAAACAAATAGAAGTCCTAAAAATTATGATACTGCTGAATAAGTGCAGACTTTCATAGAAGGTGATGACATAAACATTGATGGAACATGACGACAAATTGACGACTTTCCTTCCTTCCTTCCTTCATTCCTCCGTTCCTTTCTTCCTTCTTTCCGTCCTTCTTTCGTATCCTCTTCCTCCTTTGCTCTATAGTTCGTTGATTCATCCTTCCTTTGTTCCTGTCTGCCTTGGGTTATCCTTACCTGTGCCCTGTTGTTCTGGCGGCGGGACATGACTTTCCGTCTGATAGCTCTCCAGTAGAACATTTTGCTTGTTCATCCTGATTTGATGTTTAGTGATCCCCATTTGATCTGGTACTGGCAGGCGGTACAGGAAAGGCACCCCGCCTCTTCAAGTAATCGCTCCAAGGGCTCCTGGTACTGGATATGGAGGAATCTCCGCAAAGTGCCATGCCCTGCTTGCTAATGCGAAATGCGTGGTACCTTTTTTATGTCTCAACTCCTAGTATCCCCCTTAATAGACCCTATAATAGTCCCCTATATGATCCCCGATATAACCCCCTTTAAGGAGTTTAGACTATGGCTCATATGAAGCATACTATGCAAGGGGGAGTGAAATATGAGAGGCATTGTCCGAGTGAATGTCAGAACTCTGCTCCGCTCACACGGGTTTCGTGTCTGTTGCTGATACATGGGAAACCAAAATGAGGGGTACCATTTTGGGGGTCCCCATAATAAGGACTATACTATAGTATTTTTGGGTCTATATTGGGGTCCCGGGTCCCCCTATTCAGGGAAACTACCACATCATGCCTTCAGAAAATTACCTGTGCCCTCGTGCTCCTCTTCGTCAGACTGCTCTTCCAGGTGCTCCTCCTTTCGTTGCAAAGACCGTGGGCCTAAGGAAACACAGGCCGTAGTGACTTTATCGTACAGCTCTCAAGTCTGCAAGTCTGAAACCACTCCCATGCTCCAGAACACCCCGCAAGTCTATGTCCAGTCCATGTGTCATGAAGCGCTTTACGACGACCCACCCCTTCCTAACAAGCACTCGGAAACAGCACAAAGAGATTGCCTTCTGTTGCTTGCATACTTCACAGTCCTGGACTCCACAAAGGCAAGTTAAAGACAGTACCACATGAGCTGAAAGAGTAGGAGCTCGCTAAGAGCTTCACACTTGCACGCTTCTCCTCGGCGCATCGCAAGCACCGACAGATAAAGCTCCAGTTGCTCATCATGCGCTGCTGTCGCTGTTGGAAAGAATCCTCAACAGCGGGCTCTTGCAGGGACTCATGCGGGCGTGGCATGGCTTGGTCTCTGAACCATCAACGAGCAAAGTAGTTTCCGGGCTTCACGACTGCTATCTCTGAATTTGCAGAAACGGACGCTTCAACAGCGCATTGTTCGGAAGCCTCACGTACCCTCAGACCCAGACATGATGTAGCCAAGCCGCAAACAAGCAGTCTGAATTGTAGCTGTACGCAATCCTCCGGTGGGGTCAGGGCTTCGCTCCTACAACATCCTCCTGTGCCAAAATCGAGGCTAGCAGTAGCGGCAGCGAACCCTAAAGCAACAATGAATCCAGAAAACCCTGCCATCCAAGCCACTCTGTCCCTGGTGGGATCCCGTTCTCTGACACTGCAATCATCGCGAAGCTGCATGCCTAAGCAAGGCACATACTGTCACTTACTGCCAGAACCTTCGGGCGAGAAAAAAAAAACGCCATCATCTTCTGGTCAGGATCTGATGCTGAGAAACTCTTGCGGCTTCTTGCTTGGACTGTCCTGTCTTTGTTGTTGTTGTCGCTGTCGTGATTGTCCCAGCAATGGTTAATGCCATTCAAATGGTCCGCCGGAAGATAAGCTGATTGTGGCCAAGGTGCCTCAAGTGTCCCCAGCCGAGTGATGGCTGCGTTGGGTGCACAGCTGTGGTTGAACAGGGCCATGATGGGCAGGAGGCAGCTGCCCTCAGACTCGAAGCAGTTGAAGCGGACTTTTGAATACCTTGATCACATTTTGTGCGGGCACCATTTGGAAAAGTGGTCGAGACGATCAGAATTGCAGCCGGCTATCATCTACTGGGGCCCTGCACGAACTTTGCAAACTGCATCCAAGAGACACATCTGCCCACTCCTGGCATAAACATGGTACATGTAGGAAAACCACAACATAGCCCTGTCTCTCGACAGGGCAGTTTGAGCTGTCCGAAGCACACAAGAAAAATCCTCAGACTGGCCTCATCCGAGATCCCTTCCGGCAGAGCGCCATCCCAACCTGCAGAGCAAGAGACACGTGCTAAGCCGTTCGAATAGCCCACTTCCGCACAGGGATCCGCTTGTCATTTCTGAGTTGTCCTACGGCCAGTCACATCTCAAAGCAGGCGAAAGTCACTGTATTCCCAGCCTTGCAAGTGACATAGTGGCCCGGTGTAGAGGTGAGCAATCTTCGCCCGCATCTCGATGCAGGGGCATGAACAAATGAGAAACTGCATGATGGCAGAATGATTTTTGGGCACGGTGTGCAGTGATGCTGCGCGGACATGGCAAACCTCACTCTGCACTATTCGCACTATACTGTCTGCAACTGCTTTGACAGGGGCCCCTTCTACAGCACAGGACTCTACTACAATTGTCGAGCCTCGCCATCCTCAATGACAGCTTTGGCCAATCGCTCAGGCGTTCTTGCTCGCAGGCCACATTCTTGCCATAAAACCTCCTCAGCTGCTGACCCGACGTGCACGCAAAAGGTATGCAAGCGGGCTTTGCTTGCAAAGGGACGCAGAAAGCAGCCGGAGGTGGTTCCCAGCTAGCAGTTTCGTGGGTTCTGCAGTCAACAAGACCATTCAGCAATCTCACCCTCCCGATGACATACTCTGCCAGCGATTCACATTTCTCCCGAGAGCTCTGCCACAGTGCTATCCATGCTCTAACCTTGGCAAGCAATTCGCCTGAGTTGTGAGATGGTATCTTGTGGAGTACGGTCACCACAGAACAACCAGGGTCTTCATGAACCAAACTACTCTGTCGGGCTTGGCCAACAACGAGGCCCCACCATATTGTGAACACGAGAAAAGGTATAAAGTTTTCCGTTTTAGCTTTAATGGTAAGCTTCTCTAACGAGTTTTCCAGGTAGCAATCCTAGAGATGATGCTCCAACTCGTGTGTTGCATCCGCGCGTCCCCGCAGTTGAAGTGCCGGCTTGCTACAAGGCCCCGGCCTTGACAGGCAGGCGTGAAGCACATGCGATCAGATGGGAAGCAATTCACTCAGAGATGGAGATGGGAAGAGAGACAGACAGAGAGAGAGAGNNGAGAGGAGGGAGGGAGAGAGAGAGAGAGAGGGAGAGAGAGGGAGGGAGGGAGGGAGGGAGGGAGGGAGAAGACGATGCAGGCGCATTTGGGATCCTTTTTGCGGAGCTGGCGAGAAAGGAATCTGCTTCCACGCACTTCCTCAGCCTCACTTGTGGAGGTTCTCCATGACGTGACGAGCCTTGCTTCAGCACGCTTCGAGCGGCGCCTCTCACAAGGCACGCCTTGGAGCATCTTGCAGTGGCCTGCCTTGTTCACACCAGGAGTTGGTTCTCCTGTGCTGACTCTTTCTGAACAGACACCATGAGGTGTCCACCATTGGGCGGCAAGTTTGCCGTTAGCGTTGAAGCCGTGACGTCGGGCAGCTGCTGCTTTGACCACAAGTCGCGGACTTTCAGATGATCTGTGGCAGCAAACCCCATTGAGGCGAAACAGGCATGATCACAGGTCAAGGTTTCAGGCTGGGGGCCCACGTTCAGAAATACGAGGGAGGCAGCACCATTCGATAGCTGGCGCCCCCAAATGTTAGTTGTGGACCGCCCATCTGCCATGGAGCTGCCATAGAGGCGTCGTCCCGGTATGCCCAACGTATCTTGGCTTACTGCAATAACCTGCGGGCTTTTCAATCTCAGCTTCTAGGAAATGGAGGCCCTAAATGGGAAGCCGAGGGGGTGCTTGAGGGAGATTTTCCAACTTAGCTGCCTCCCTGTTGCTGTAAGTTGTCAAAGTATCCGTGGACATGTTCAAGATGCTACCGCTGATCAACAGTGGTGCAGCCAAGACCGACCACATGGAGAACTGCGCTCGCGTCTGCAACTCTGAGACCCTGCTTGTCCCTGTCCACTGCCTGCTGAGCAGGAGACAGGGATCGTTCCAACCACCTGGGCCCGCAAATTTGTCCAGACCACTCCTTTGGTCAAGCACTCTCCGCACCAAAGGCAAACAAAAACAACGCTAGGTTCATTCAGGGCGAATGTGTGAGTACAATCTGGCCTGCTTAAGCACGCCGAGTCTCATTGCATCGATATTTTTCAGAACGCCCGACCAGTCTGTGTCATCAGGGCCTATCCGCCAGCTGTTGCCCAGGCTCTTGCCCACGGGTGCATACCAGGCGCTCCAGCCGCAGAGGCTAAAAAGGATCGGCCTCCCTGTTGCGTTGAGCGCATCACGCATGCGACCATACTGCTGGAAGGCTGTGTCGTGATCTGAGGGCGCGTTACAGGAATCCTCCTTGAGATAGTCAACGCCCCATTCCTTAGCTAAGTTTTGGCTGCATACACAACGCCTCATCTAGTTCGTTCAAACTGGCACAAGAGACAAGAGGTGCGGCCCAGATTCAGCATAGGTCTCAGCATCAATCTTCTCATAGTTGGAGGCACCGGGGCGGCCTGCGCACGTTGCAGTGCCTCTGTCCTTGGAATTGCTGGAACAATCTGAAAACCTGGATTGGATGGTCTTTGGTGTGGCCTTAGCACGAAGGCAGGACGCAAAAGTCTCGAAAGTTGCCGTCCAACCCCGGAAGGAGGATTGTCTAAAGAAATGCCCAAGTATCTGTGTAAGTGCCGAAGCGTAGGCCCTTGCTGTGGACGTAGTCTGCTAGAGGCTTCAATGTGCTGCTAGGAAACTTAGCCGGATCTGCAAAAACCGTGCCATTCGCATGCCGTCCCTTGGCCCAGCAGTCGTCCAAGTTCAAGTAATTGTAACCCAGGTCTCGGAGACCTGTGTCCACCATGGCATCGGCAATCTGCCTCAGTGTGCTCTCATTCATAGATTCAGAGCACTCCAAGTCATACCAGGAATTATAGCCCATCTGTGGCGTTCGAGCAAGGCCATTGTCCAGCGCTTGCGTGCCAACCCAGAGTGCCGCTAGCAGCTGCAGCACACTCATGGCAGAATCGCGGATTTGCAGCAGGGATCCGGAAGTTGAAATCTCCGAGAAAAGCGCTCCCACACTTGATCCCACTACAGCGGTGATTACACATCTGGGTAAGGTTTACAACTTCAGCAATCAACAGCTTCTGCTGGGGGTCGGGTATTACAGGCTTAAACATCCTTAAAGCGCTGCGCATGATTGGACAAGCATTGGTATCTTCTTTTAGTAACCGCTGCCGCTGAAGCAATCACTTCAGCTCCCAGCCTGCGCGGCCGACTCTTTGGATGACAAGCCCCGCAGCCGCCAAGGTGTCGGTCAGGGCTTCCATGGGATTTCCCCGAATGAAACCACTACAGCCTTGGGGAGTATGGGCGGTTCAGGGGCGCTTGCTGTAAGGGGAGCCATCCCCCAACAAAAAAAAGGATCCTCGTGCTCTGTTCGAGTACAACATACACACTGATCAAGGCCAGAATCTTACAGGATCTTCATCGTTGGTCGGCGATTGCTCGTGCCACTACCTGTCATGACTGCTGGTACAAGACCAAGACACAGGATGCCCATGCGTCTCCTGCTGGTTGTCTTATGCTGCGGCTGCTCAGGCAAGGCCTTCCCATATCTAGACTAATGTCCGCACGCCGGCTTGAGATCACTAAACAAGCTCAGGTGTATCCAGTGGAGACACACGAGAGCTGCTGCCACGTATGCTTTCAAGCTTCCGTCATATAATAACTTCCAGTGACCCGGCCGATCCGCAGTCAAGTAGAATCCAAGCGTGAAAGCTGAACAGACAGGAAACACGTGAGGCTGAAAGAACTTTAGCACCCGACTTCAAGAAGCCCTCCTCCAGAGCGGGCTTCCACAGAAGACAGCTGAGGCTGCGGCCATAAAGGAATTGGGCGACAGCACTTTAACGACACCCTGCAAAAAGCTCCAAGCATGGCCGCTTTACACGTTGGAGGTTGCATATCTGTCACACTTTAAGTTGTCTGCGAGCAGTTTCTCCTTCTCAAGTCACACTGTCGCAGAAAGCAAAGCCAGCAAGTGTTGAGCAGATTGCTTCCTGCGCACATGCAAGCAGATAGGCTGAATTAACCCAGGCTCTAGTGCCCGAAGCAAACACACGGCGGCGCGATGCAGCAAATGTCTTAAAACCACCGGCAGGATCTGAACAACCCTCAGGCTGCCCATGTATCGCTTGCAGCAGCTGCACGAAAGAGTTTCCTGACAGGCAACCCTCAAGCCTGCATCAGGTGCGTCTTAGGGGAGCTTCGTAGCTCGGAGGTCGACCTCGTTCCTGCACTGGAGCAAACATGTTGGGAAGGGCCATTGCGCCACCAGGCTCTTTAGCTCAGTAAGTAATTAAAGTCAGTTGTAAGTAATGTTGTGATGATGCCTAGAACTATTGGTGCCCGAGCGGCCCTTGTGCAACCCTCAAATCTCTAAGGCCTGTATTAGTTGGACCCGCAGACTCCACAAATCCAAGGAACAAATGCGCGGCTATGCACATCAAGAAGAGTTCGAGGCAGAGCGGTTGTATACCAGCCTCGGACCCCCAATGTGGACAGGCCCTTGAATTGAATCTGTCTTTCGTATCACTGTAACCAAAAGAAATCAAGTGCATGTCGGCATCCAAAATACAACACCAAGACTGCACCTCCCCCTGTCGCAAACACTCACAGGCTTCAGGATCGGGTCCTCCGAAGAAAGCGCCAGGATCCGAACCTCAAACTCTTATGCCGCAGCAATACATGTATGTGGTAAGTGACCCTTGAGAGGTCCATCGATGTAAGGGCCCTATCATTTTCTTGAAGCAGCAATTTGCAGCCTTTAGTTGCATAACCAGCGGCTGAAGGGTTGAGGGCTTCAATTCTCGAGGCCATCAATGACTGGGGGATGATCCGAGAGAATCGCAGCGAGAGAGGTGCTACTTGGAGGGTTAGGGGACTCAGAAAGTAGGCTAATAATTGGGATTACCAGGGGTCCAATATGGCTTATAGAGGATATTAACCTACTTGCTACTTAAGCCCTGCTGACATTCCAAGTAGTAAAATATGCTTAGGACCTTCCAGCACTTGGATTACTACTCAACCCAGCTATACAACATTAAGCTTACCCAACATTAAGCTACCCAAAGGAGAAAGAGAACAGAGCAACCAACAAGAACTCTCTCTTCATCAGATGAGACTATTGGCCTAAGCATAAGGCCCCTAAAACAAAAGCCTTAAACATGACGGTAAGTAGGAGGCATCACTTGAAATGAATCGTAGAGACACTAAAAAAAAAGGATATCTACATCCTTCGCCGCATAATTAGACCTTATGACTGGGCATAAAGGTACAGTACACTAGCGGGTTTAAGCCCCAACCGCCCAAATGTTTACTGCGATACCAAAAAGTCCCGACTTCTGTGGGGGCGGAGGATTCTCAAACTGCTGTCAAGTCGCTGCTGCTGTTCGCCGTTCCTGCAGGGCGAGAAATTTCTTAAATGCTCCAGAGCTTCCAGGATCTGATATACCTAGCATGAAAAAGTTGTTTTTTGATTGTTTTTCGCAAACACTACCTGAGGACCCAAGGACAACAATATGAGAGCCTACAAGATTCCTGTCAGCTCGTTTGAGGCATCATCATCATCATCATCACCAGGTTCCATGCACGGGAAATCCGGGACAAGATCCTGTTTTGGTAGCCTGTGGCTCGACTATTGAGTGTGAGCCCCGTACCGCGTTGTGTGGCTTGAGAGACCCAAACCATGCTGCTTGTAGAGGAGGGCCTCAAGGGTGTTCTGAAGGGTTCAACTGCTACTGATGCTCAGCTGTCCCTGCTGCCTGAAATGCAGACCTGCTCATCTGAGGAAACAATCAGACCCTTGCAGCCTGTCCTAGCATGTGTCCACCCATGGGTGAGTCCAGAGAAGCCCGCGACCGCGTGTCCGAAGTTGCCTGGGCCACACTTTGAGCACCAGCTAGCACCTCCAAACTGACAATTGCAACTGCGCTCTTTTAGCTCCCACAGGCATTGATCAAACCCGCCATAATGGAAGAATCGGCTAGGTTTGGTGCGACCTGCTTTTCGGACGAAAAAAAACTTGGCGCTTTTCCTCGTCTGGATATGAAATCTTGAAGCCCAGAAGTGCAGAGATGGTGAAGTGCCTGCAGTTGCAAGGAACTTCCACGAAGCCAATGGTTTGGACTGTGTGCGTTGTTCTCATGTGGCTGCTGATCAAAGACCCGTTTTGTCACGGGCCCGCGCACCCCCTGTCACATATCCCTCTGCTGTGGCCTGTCATCACATACCTTTGTTACCAATGCGTGGTAGGGGCATGCCCCGCCAAAGAACTTTGCAAAGGTGCTTGTCGCAAGCCTGGAAATTGTTACAAGCATGTGTCGCCCAAATGGTCGCCGCAGCCTGTTACAAACGTACTGTTTTTCATTGAATTAGCCACGCCACTTCTCGCAATTTCGCAAGGCAACTAACAGAAACAATCAAATGCAGAAACTGGGTCCATGATCTTTTACCTTCTTTCCTGGGGGCCCCAGCAGAGGTCGCAGTGAACGCCTTGGAGGCGCGAACCACACCCATGCCGACGCCAAGGTCGAAACCTGATGCCCGGTCATTCTTCAGAGTGAGGATGGATCCCAGCAACATCCTCGTTCCTTTTACTGTCTAGCAAATTTTCCAGAAATCAAATGATGATGGAACATGATGGAACGGCAGAAATGACAGTGGGTAGGTACGAACAGCTTTCCAACGTCAGAAGTGCCGGATAAATCAACATGTGAAGTCATTTGGCCAAGATCACGTGGTTTAGGTAGAAAAGTGGTCTGTAAAGGCACAATTCCCGACCCCTCCGAAGTGGATAGCCTCAGCAAAGATGCACGGCTCTTTATGCACCAATGGTAAGCAGGGTGCTTCCCCAGCCAGCACACTTATGTGAGTGCACAATATGCGCAATGGCTTTGGTGTCATAATTTGGAGAGGTGATGTAAGTTGCCTTGCCTAGCGGTATGAAAATATGAATCTGAACTTTCTCCCCCATTGCTTTCCTTGCCCCCTTCTCCCCCGCCAACAGGCTCTCTATGCTTCTACGCATGACGTGATGGTCCTCCAACATGAGTGCTTTCGGCAAACTTCTAGAACAACGCCGGAGCACATAAACCCCAAACCCTAAACCCCTAAAACCATACCTTCACCAGGGCCAGATTGCCCCTCATTGCTCACCTGTTGAAGATACACTACGCAGTATAGCTTTTTTTCCTAAAAAACTCACAACCGAATCCTCAGGGTCTACAACCCGGAAAACATGAAGTTGGGACATCATCTAACCACCCAGTTTCCATTTTGATTTTGTAGGTCCCTACACACTAAACCCTATATGAGCTATATTACTCATATTATCCCCCCTTAGTAACCCCTAATGATGATACTCCTGTGCAGGCCCATGTGCCCCCTCTAAGAAGTTTAGACTGCAGCTCATCTCATGGTGAAGGCCTGCGCTTGAAGGCCGCCCGGTGCTTGCGGAGGTGGAAGCGCGGAGCTCGTCGCGCTGGCGCCGGGCCTTCAGTGCTTGGATGGGGACAACCAAGGGCGGCTGAGGGCTGAGGAACAACGAAAGTCTCTTGGTTATGGGACAGCAGATCACGGGATGCAGGGAACATATGGATTTGACAGTTCTTTGATTCAGAGAGTCCATCTGCTGCAGAAACAGGATGGCTCACTGGTACGTGCACTTCGGCATGGGAGGCTGTACGATGCATGACAGGCTCTAGGATTCCGCTGCTCTTCTTACTCTTTTGAGGTGAATGCGTGGCTAGGAGGCAGTTAGCCCATGGTCCAAGTTTGCCCGCGGGCTGCTTTGCAGAACTTTGCCTACATCACGGTTTGTACCTGTTCGTGTTGCTCCGCAGCTTACAGTTGGGGCCCTGCAACACCTACCACACATCAAGCTGTTCTGAAAGCAGGCCATACAGGCCTGCACCTGTGCAAGGACATCTCTGCAGGAATTGTACCAAGTTATACGAAGTTGCCAGGACTGGGCTCGTCTCCATGGCATGTTATCTCCCTGGTGGAAAAGCTACTGGAGTTGTTGCTGCCCACACTCCGGCCTCTACCAGAAGTGTTGCCTAGCAAGCTATAACCTACCCCCAAAGCCCGTTCTAAGTACTTAGGCCCCTATAACCCTGCACCCGTGGACGGTACACCCTGAACCTGACGCACAGAACCATTAACCTTATCCCGCAAACTCGTAATGCAGAAGCCGGATAATTACCAAATCATCTCCGCAGAAGCCCAATAATTACCTTTTCCAACTGTTGTAACACATATGACTGCAGGAGAACATACCCCCAAACCCCCTGAACGTTATCTAGGCCCTTACATACAACATGTATGTGTGCGTGTGTCTGAGCCCAGGAGCCATTACCAGCTGCGTCTCCAACTCTGCAACCTGGACCTGCGAAAGCCCCATACTCAGTTGGTGACACTGTTGGTCTGGCCCGTCGCGCTCCTTTCCAAGTGGGGTGTGGTTCCTTCCGGCGTCCTACTATAAGCCATAGTAGCATATAGTAGCTACAGCAGACTGCCTGGAGTCTTCCAACCTCTTCGTCCACGTCCGCCTTCTGCACCTTGGTCCGTTGAAGTTGAAGCGCATGCACCGCAGCTCCCGTTTGCAGATGCTGTTGGAGTGAAGATACGACTAAGGATGCATGAGATCTGGTTCAACAGTTCGCTGCATCTGGACACGTCGTGCGACGACTATTGCTACAACTATCTGGAGGTAGCCGTAGCACAGACATTAGTGGACAACCAGTGGCCTTTAGAGCGAAGCTCATTATACTACGCGTGTGCCTCTAGGGTGTACAGCTTCTCCGACAGCTCGTCGAAGACCCGCTTCCCTTCTTCGTGAACTCGCTGTAGCGATTGCTTGCGCCTACCGCGGTGTGATACAGTGGCATGCCCCTGAAGCTGCTTTGCATGCACCGGCGGCAAGAAGCTCCCCAAGCCAAAGAGCTCTTCACGCCCAGCTTGATCTGAGATCTGCCTTCGTAACGCCTGCTGTCGATCTGTAGCGCCTGTAACAATCGATAACACCTTGAACCCCAAACCGCGACCCGGTTGCCTGGGCTCTGCAGTTTCGGAGCCTTGCTGCGAGTCGAGGAGATGCTCCATCTGCGCGGCGCAGGCTGTTGTGATACGCTGTGGCCGGATCGTGACTTGGAATCCGTCAACAGGCGACGTACTAGGGGCTTCTTCACAAACACTACACGGGCAAGTGGTTTTTTAGGCGACAGCCTTTCCATCCCGTGCCATCATCACAGTTGATGGAAATATTTCGTCGTACTGGACCTCAAATACCTGGTGCCGCTTAGCAATCAACCCCGAGCGAAGCATGGTCCATCCAGGCCTGCTGCTGGGCTGGTCGACTCCCCAGTCAATTCGCAACAAAAACAAGGTCCATCGAAAAGCATCACAACAACTGCCTAACTGCTGCATTACCACGTCTTTGCCATTGAGCTGGACCGGACTTGAGCATTTACAGAAATATGCACGCAACATTAACTCACGTCTACAGTGGGGTAAAGAGGCACTGCAAACACCAACAGCCTATCTGTCCCTGGCCTCCTGCGAGTGGTTCAGCAAGATGCGCAGCTGAGCGGACAGGAAACGGCATTGCCTGCCATCACTTCAACCGATCTGGGATGCTTCCCAACTTAGGGGGCAATAGGGTAGAGGGCAAGCAGAGGGGGGACCCCAATGGGTTGACCACCAAGAACTTGGACGAACCTTGTGAACGCAACAAACCCAAAACGGACTTTGGCTAAGGGAGGTGACTTGGACAAAGGGAAGAAGAAGGTTTACGAAGCTGTGTCTCTGGCACGTGATGTTCTTGAATTCCCGCCTCTTATCTTGCATGCAGGGAGTTGACAAACCGCAACCCCAATCAAGCCTTGACGAAGGGGGCGAATCTTTGACGAAGGGACGAGGGTTGGACGAAGGCCAGGGGCTTGGACGAACCTTGTCCAGGGTGCATGCGCTGGTCAACCTTTGCGCCGTTTACCCCTGCTATGGGGGACTACAAGGGGATGATACCTCTGAGGGCTTTCTGGCGCTAATGTCTGAAACGACTCGTCTGGATTCGTCTGGCTTATGAACTTTGCAGTGTGCCGGTGTTGCCTGTCTTGCATCATCTGCCGAGGGGAAATATCCTCATCCTCGACTGATGCAGGCAGGTCCTGGCGGCAAATGATACGGGTGCCAAAATGTGCCAAAAGTTCCTACTGTGAATTCCGATGGTATTAACCTCAAGCACCCCTCTGCTGAGGTAGAAAGCCACTGGCCTATCCAGCACGGTCGTCTGACTAGAGTACCCGCATCAACCTACAATTTTGAAAGCGTCCTGCTGGGCTGCCAGTATGCTGTCTCTAGCCTTGGCTCTCAGGGCAGGACAAGACTGGAAAGCTTCAGGGGCATTGTCTTCATGCCCAAAAACCCAAAGCAACTCTGCACTCTGCGAGGCAAAAGGTGCAACTGCTCTCACTATGGGTCCACCCTAAGCTCATCGCATTGCAGTTGCAGCCCTCTCCATGAATGCGTGCAGAAAAAAATCCCACGATTTTAAGCAACCCCCCACATCAATCAAGTCGCCGCCCGGAGCTGCTTGAGCTGATCTTGCTGCAGCTGCACCTGCTGGACGTTGCTATCATGTTGGACCTTTTGATAAACAGACATAGTCTGTTGAAGTAGAGGCGCTAATCAGAAGCCTGCGTCGGTTGGGACACTACATCGGCTTGCCCAAGTCAAGCAAGTTTATCTTGTGCCAATGAGAAATACCGCCATCTCCTCCCACTGCTTCAGTTTACTCCATGTCTTTGAGCTCCAATGCTGGAAACTTGATCCTCATTGACTCATACTCTGATGGCTGCAGGAGAAGGCCTGCCCAATCTGCGTACGACTTTTTGACTGCCCATAAGAACCCCCAGAGTCTTGGACCCACCCCCATACCGACAAATCTCGAAGCATCCCATTCAAACAGTCCAGGTTCATTTCATATCATTTCAGTAGCGCTACATGCTGAAATCAAGATAGCCCCGGGACCATCATGAAAAACCAAGTGCCGATATTGAGGCCCGTCAAGAAGTGACCAGACCTTGGGTAATAAGTATATCGGGCTAGCTTGGAGTCTGCCCTGCCGCCGGCCGGCCTTACTCTCAAGGGCAGCGAGTCGTTGACCTGCTCATTCGTGGTAAAGGGGCGGCTGCTCAACGTGGGGATCCGGGATAAGGCGAGAGCCCTCGAACTGCGAAGAGAATAAGAACCTTCCGACGATCGAGTAAAACGGAATCAGCCTTTCTGATATGCCTGTCTGTTGCGCAGAGGGCCGCGGGCATATCGAACTATTGGGATCCAAAAGCCCAAGATGTTCAGAAGCAGACCTTGGATGTGAAAACGCCCTGTGTTCCATCAGCTGACCAGCGGACATCCATGGTTGTGGCGTCAAGTTTTCTGAAATCCCTTGCGTGACTCTTTAGAGGGGCCCAAGCTTTAGGCTCCGTGCATGTCAAGACAGCTTCCCGACTTGTGATCAAGGATTGCACAAAGATTCGTCCAAGCCACCACCAGCATTACACAGCATCTCTCAGGAACAAATGCAGAGTTCCAGTTTCAAGGAAAGCTCAACCGAAGGGGGAGCTGGGGCAGAAACCTGCGGCAGAAAGGGCCATGTATTTTCGTCAGGGGTCGGGGCCATCTGCAACGGACCCCTAGCCTCTTGGGGACGTGCAGGCCGCCAGTGCTTTAAGGTATCACGGCTTCCTGAAGTGTTGTGCGTCTTCGGGTCAAAATGACCCTTGCCCATTGCTCAAGAGCGTGTTGCGCAGCCTGAAGAACCGTTCGCTGATGCGGAAGTCATCTGGCCCCTGACACACATTTCATAGTGATAGCAAGTGCTTCCAGGGACATTCGGCATGATGGGAGCTTCATAGAACTACCATGTACTCAGCACAATGCAAAACCTGTTTAGTAGCTGGCGCTACTACTATTCTTGCTTAACTTGGTTTCTGGCGACGAACTAAGCAGATAACGGGAAAACATTAGCCAAGCCCTAGAACCAAGCAAGTTCAGCCAGTGATTGATCTCTTGATTTCTCAAGGAGCACCCCCCTTGCTTGGAACCCATACTTGACTGAACTGAACCCCCCACTTGTGAACACCTTTGCTGTGTGGATCGTTACGATATCAGACAAGAAGGCCATGTGACAAATCCAAGAGATTCGAATGAGCTGAACCCCACTGCACTAGCTATAAAGTGTGATGTTGGTTGATGGGGGCCGGGGATGGCATGTGGCCTCAGCTCTGCTTCTCTTCCTCTGCTAGCAGCCAGCTCCTGCAAACTCTCAGAGTCTCAGGCTTCAAAGCTCTAAAGGTGGGGGGGGCATAGGCTTCGAGGTTGAAATCGCAGCTACTGCCCTCAAAGTGTGGAGCTGAGCGTCAAGGAGGCGGAGGAAGGCTAGAAGCGCTACATCAAGCTGAACAGAACTGCCCAGTATCCCAACATGAAGGTTCAGAAAAGCTGCAGCTTCAGCAGCGATGCTTTGCCACGGCAAGCACTTTTTGAAGCGCGGGCTTGCGCAGGAGGCGGTCTCGAAAAGCGCAAACTGCTCGGGAGAGGCAGCCTCACTCGATGTCAATAGTCTTGCCTTCATCCAACACCTTTCGGGTCAGCACGCGTTGAACACTCCCCCCTAAGACCCATTCTAAGTCCACCTGAAGTCCCTCAGCAAAGTCCGTGCCTTTCCCAGGAGGAAGAGGCCTCGCAAGATGTCCTGCACAACAACTCAGAAACATCTGCGACAGGCATCAAGGACTTAACTGGCTTAAGAGAACCCACGATGCGTCCAAAACAGCTTTGGCACACTGCTCTGCGTTCACTTGCGACTGTATACAAGTATACAGCACCCAAAGCTGATAGGCACATCAAATGGTTGCGAACAGGTTCAACTCCCCACGAGCAAGCCAACAAGCCTCCGGGGCTTTGCTTGTGGTCTTCTTGAATTTCTTCTTCATGAGCGTCTGCTTCCGGATCGCGGCTGCCCTCACGCAGCAGTCAGCAGCGCAGAAGGATGTGTAGGGGGCATGGTGCATGCGTACATGCGTACATGTGCAAATGCACCCGCATGAATCCTGTGGGCATCGCCCCAGCTCAGGCATCATTCCAGCTCAGCCATCATTAGGTGCAGGTTCAGGTGCCAATATGTGTGCACTCCTAAATACTCCTAAACTGAGGTACCCTCTTTCCCGCGCCTCCTTGCGAACCCGGAGTGGTTCAGCTCCGACATCAGTGACCCGTCCTCAGCATTAAGTTCACGAAAATGGTCTCCGAATGCTGCGCCAAAGGCGAGAGAACAGAGTTCCCCACTTTTGCATCTTCCGTCACATACTGCAGCGTGCAGGCAGCGATGGGGACAACTCTGAGTCAACTCCCCAGAATCAAGAACCCACTGTAAAACTCAAAAACTGCACACCCTCAATCCAATGTACCCTAATGTGCCCAGATCAAGCAAAGCGCCGATGAAGACGAAGCCGCACTGCGCTGTGCTGCTTGCAGATCTGAGGATAGGCACCCAAGCCACTACCAAGTGGACAAACTGTGAGAACAGCAAGGTTGGAATAGCGAGGGGGACCGTCCCAGAGAGGATGCTACTGTTGGTGGTGCTCTCAGTCATAATGGCAGCCGGAATTTCTCACGAGTGGTGGTGAACTTGCCGATACAAGTTCTTGCTTTAGCTTCTGCTTTCTCGGGCTGGACTTCCAAGACCACGAGATGAGCTTCATGTAATCTACAATCTAGAACTGCAAGAGTTGTGTGGGAGGTTTGCTCAATGGCTCTGGCCGAACTTCCAACTAGCAGCAGAACATGAGCCATCACGTTCAAAGGAGACATGTGCATGCCACTTCAGCAACAACATTTGGCTATTCGCCCAAAACTTGGCCTGCTTTCCTAGCAGTAGCCAAACTTCAATCCGAGCAAATGGCAGAAGCGTCACCTTGCATCTTGTTCCTGTTGTCAGCCCTGAACCCGCCCTGCCTGAGTCGAGTCGGATCTCTTTCTTTGGAGCCTCCAGCTGACAGCAGAAACTAACTCAACAGAACTGGCATGTGCGTTGAAAGTGCTTTCTGAATGATATCCACCCAAAAAAACAGCAAATCATGTGCCACTACAGGCTTCAAACAAAGCATCTTCAAATGAGCTGAGATTTTCTCGTGCCCGAAGCTGCAGGTACAGCACGAACAAGTGTAGGGCCTGGGGCTCTTTCTTCGCAGGTCTCAGCGGTGGCGGCTCCACCACAGGCGCCATCATCGGCACGCTGGCAGCGGCTTCCTCTCGGTCCAAAGGCAGTCTTCTGGCCACAGGCCAAGTATTTTCATACTCATGAGGACCGCTCTTTTTGGAACACGACGGAAAAAGACAGCACGGCTCACTTCCACAGCAAGCCATGGGGAATCTCAGAAAAGCGAATCAATGTACGACCGACTCTTCATTATCTCGGGGATATACTGGGCGAATTGCAGTTTGTTGGGGTGCACGGAGCTCTCTCCTGTCCTTGCGGGCTCTTTCAGCAAGTTGCGGTCTAAATTGCTTCATCCACTTGGATACCTTGGCTTGCAATGGATGATTGCGCAATCAGCCATTGTTAGGAGAACACTTAATCAGATTGACCTGTGATCTTCATAAGGGTCTCTCAGCCTACCAAGTCTGCCAAAAAGGGCATGCTAGATTCGAAAGATGCACCGACAAGCCGCCAAAATCAGAAGAGGCATTTGATCCCGGACCTTTGTTTCACCCTTTGGGGGATCCACTTGCAGACATCCACCAACTTGCGCATCTTGAGTGGTCCCTAGGTCCCTAGGTGTTTGCCCTTGTCTGTGGGTGGACTATGGGAGTGAGTGGCCCAAGCCCTTACTGTATCATTGAAGCTTAACGTTTTCTTTCTGGTCCTGCTACTTTATGCAACCTGAACCCGTCTGCCAACCATGCTGCAGCGACACCACCTGTTGTTGATGCTACTCCTGAATTCTAGAAGCCATCATGGCTACGCAGAGTAAAGAGTCCCAGCAGCCAAAGCCCCAGCATCAACCATAGCGGGCTCGCAGTAGGTTCGCAGCCCTGTCAGCGTGCCTCGGAGACCACGATGCAACTAGGATCCTGAAACGACACTTGTAGACTAACGGATGGAACACAAAGAACTCCTTGTCCTTTAGAATAGATCCAGAATGTCAACGCGCCCTACGCATGCTTAGTCATGCGAGTGAATCCCAAACACCACTGTCGTGTCGGGGCCCTCCCTCGCTTGGATGCACTTTGGACCAGGAGGCGTCCTATACCAGTGGACTGAAGACAGTTCAGCGTCATCGGGAGGTCCTCACTGGCGGTCATGCATGAAAACCATCTTTGAAACTTCAGCCAAGGCGCGTCACACACTTGCGCAAATCTTCGAATCAGGTATGTTCAGCCTTGTTGCCTGGTTATCCACCAGTTTACTCAACAGCCTGGTTGTCTGTGTTGCTGCTGGCTCCAATCAAGGCGCGTTGAAAATCTTTGCTGTGAGGCCTACTCACATGACAAAGCTGTACACGCACTCACTGGCATGTTCAATCTCTCCAACATCCCCAACATGCATGACCGTTTGACTGTCTGACATGATTGCACATGCGCAACACGCACGCACACTTAAACACACACTTGTGCAGGTCTCCAATTAGGTTTTGTTTCTCAGTTGCCTGGCTGTCCGCCAGTTTGCTTGCAGAAACCCTCAGCTTGCTCGTGTATGTTGCTCCGATCAGGGGGCGTTGGAAGTTGGACGGTCAACCCTTGCTGAAGACAGCGACATGTCTGCACAGGACTGAACAATCCAACTGTCTGTGAGACGTCTCGTTGTAAATTGCCTCGAGGCCTACCCCTTCCAGGGAAGGGTGTGCGTGTGTGTCCACCTCTGTTTCCAAGAGTTCTAGGAGCCACATGATAGTGATGCAGAATGCAGGGGGCAGTGAGCATTCGATCATCCACTGCCCAACGAAGACGGTGATAGAAGTGCCGTGAAGCAGTCTGGGACACCAGATTGTGTACCCGCAAGAAGGGCCGCCCAAAGTACCCCTAAATGTTGTTGTTCTTGTTTTGGCCCAAGTGTTGATGCAAGTGAGTGCGCAAGGGCTGCTACTTGGCGTCAATTGCAATATGGTGGGAAATTACTACAGTCATGTTGCTGCAAATTGCCAGTCCACTGCAAGAGCAGAGATTTCTAGATTGTCTGTCAAATTGCAAGCGGAGAGTCACGAATGATTGCTATTGCAAGCCAAGTAACATGTGTAGTAAAAGATGTCAATTCAAATCAAGCAAGTCAGACAGCTACAGCTTAGAGTCACAAAGGTGGACACACACCTACTCTTCCGGAGGAGGGGTAGGCAAGACTCCAGCATCCTGTTGAATACATGTAGCGAGTCCTTGTCGTCCGTCTCAATAACAACGCAATATGATACAAATCAACTGACCGCAGAATCCCCAATCTGATTGTCGCTGCCACATGACTGATCATGCCATCATTTCGTCTCCTTCTCCGGTCAGGAAGACCACGACATGTCTGCACATGACTGAGTAGTCCAACTGTCTGACTTGTTTGGCTTGAATTGTCATCTCCTACTACGCATGTCACTTGGCTTGCAATAGCAGACATTCCTGACTCTCCGCTGGCAATTTGACACGGCAAGTACGCAGGTATAGCTACGCAATCAGATGTTGTGCTTCGCTGACACCTGATTGGAGACATTCTGATACAATCATTAGACAGTAACTTTCATCGCCAGGTGTAGCTCCTGTTCAAGCCTGGATTCAACAGCTACATCGGCATGTAGCGCCCAGCATAGACATGCAACAAACAGTTCATCACAGCACTCCAGTCAAGGAGCATAAATCTAGTGCTTCGATCAGGAAGCGCATCTGGTCTAAGACGTGACCAGAATCATGCAGGCTACCCTGCTGCAGACTGTGCGGTGCACGAATACCGTCTGGAGCACACTTGTGCAGGTCTTGTGGCTGTCCGCCAGCTTGTTTGCAGAAACCCTCAGCCTGCTTGTGTATGCTGCTCCGATCAGGGGGCGTTAGAAGTTGGACGGTCAACCCTTGCTGAAAACAACGACATGTCTGCACAGGACTGAGCAATCCAACTGTCTGACTTGCTTGACTTGGCTTGACATCTCTTGCACATGTCACTTGGCTTGCAATAGCAATCATTCCTGACTTGCAATTTGACAGACAATCTAGAAAATCTCTGCTCTTGCAGTGGATTGGCAATCTGCAGCAACATGACTGTAGTAATTTCCCACCATATTGCAATTGACGCCAAGTAGCAGCCCTTGCGCACTCACTTGCATCAACACTGGGCCAAAACAGGAACAACAACATTTAGGGGTACTTTGGGCGGCCCTTCTTGCGGGTACACAATCTGGCGTCCCAAACTGCTTCACGGCACTTCTATCACCGTCTTCGTTGGGCAGTGGATGATCGAATGCTCACTGCCCCCTGCATTCTGCATCACTATCACGTGGCTCCAAGAACTCTTGGAAACAGAGGTGGACACACACACACACACACACACACACGTTTGTGCACTTGCGCAAGTCCCCGAGTCAGGTATGTTGAGCCTTGTTGCTTGAGTATCCATCAGCTTACTCGCTCGCCGTCTGTGTGTTACTGCTTGCTCCACTCAGGGGGCGTTTGAAGGTCTTTCCTCGGGGGCTAGCTTACATGCCCAATCTAGCAACTTGTTCAAGTATGTTTGTTTGAGGCTTTTGCGCACTCAGTATTATCCACAACATTCCACAACAGCAAAACCACCTGACTTCACGGACGAGGCCCAAAACGGCAACGGTACATCGGTTCCACTGGGCTTAACAAAGGAAGACCTGCGAGCCTTCACAGACGCAGAACCAGCTGATTCTGCTGCCAAAGCTTGCTTGGGATCCTTCATAGCGGACTCACGAGGTTTCACCGAAGAAGACCCACTAACCTTCAAAAATGCAGAACCACCTCAGGCTTCGCAGAAGTACATGCAACTGCCAAGAGCGACCGGTGGCCCAGGATAAGCTCGCATCCCTGTTGGCACTGCCCATTGAGGAATGCACTGAAGGTGTCCTTTCGGTCTCGCCCTGAGATCTCCAGCCAGCCAAAGCATTCATCACAGAAATCCGAGCCGCTTCAGCGCGCTCTCCAAGAAAAGCCGTGGGAAGGGGAATTCCATGTTCAACCGTGGACTCTTCCACATCTCCAGGAGGTGAGGGCGGCAGGCGGTCCGACATGGTAGTCTCTCAAAGAACAAGCGAACCTATGCTGCAAAAAGAAACCTACGTACCAAAGCTGAACTGAGTCGAGCAGCTTCCGAATCAACAGGCGTTTCTGTTGGGCAACTAAGGCCTCCATACTGCTCTGAAGCCTATTGAGCGACTTGTGGGGCCCCACCTCAGACCCCATGCGCCTGACTGGGAGACTAGTCCCTCCATTGTTTCAAGGTGGTCTTTGCGACTCCTGTGCCATTGCGCCACCTTCAGGGATGACTCATCTACCTCCACCAGCAAACGCCGCAGCGTCTGGCTCAGTAGGTGCAGTGGGATAACCAGGGTGACAGTCCACGGCTCTCTGGCCCCACCCGGAACAAGCTGGAGGCGATCACGGTTTCTGTAACTTGGGCGCGCAACGCCCTTGGCAGTTCCCTCGCGGGAAAAGTGCCGTTGGCGACAAGGCCACACGCTGATAAGGATTGTATCGAGTGGTTTCCTGTTTCGAAGATCTCATTGGGGGGAGCCTGCTTCTGCAAATAGAACAACGTCCTACGTAACAAGCCTGACAACACCATGACATGAGACCATCATCCTATGCATAATAGGTCCTGCGGCAACAGATGACATGACATGGAACTGCTAACATGCGAATTCCCATGTATGTCAAATCCACATGAAGTCCCAAGCCGCTGTAATTCTTGTCCTTCTCAGATTCTTCAAATGGCTCACGCACTTCACTGGAAAACCACCTATCTCCGAAAATCGCTGCACCTCATCAACTGTAGCAGCGGGTACAGGTGGTTGATCAGGCCACCCTTTCCCTGTCTTGGAATAGCTTCGTTGGCACAGGTATCCAAGACAGGCCTGTGCCCCCTGCGTTCTGCTGAAAGTATCATGCATGTGTCCACATCATTGTTCCGAACCTGATTAAAAGCATACCAAGAACCACTAGCTTAGAATCAGGGTGTACACGCACACAGAGATTTTTGAGATGTTGGTCCTCGAGAAGCGCAAGGCACTCTAGGGCCACAGCTTCATGCTGCCTCAGCCACCAGGCAGGATAATAGGGGGCAGTAGGGATGGGAGGTTTCAAGAGTAGAGGAGCAGTAGAGGGTAGTCAGGGCTACAGGGGTAGCAGGGGGCTAGGGGGTAAGGCACGGGGTCTGGTTTCCGGACTACAAACGTTTCATTCGAGCACATCAGATCACCCACAGCAGCTGCTCTGCAACTAGGGCACCAGTTTCGGTGAGCATGCAACTAGACTAAGCCGCATGGCCAAATTAAATTTGAGCAGGGAACATGATCTTGAATCGTGACCTGCCTCAAACATTTGGTGCCCGAAATAGCCAACCGCGGAGAGAATGGTCATTTCGTTTGTCGCAGATGTACTATTGCTGGCAACGCAAAAGGGAACCCACCACAATAAGAACTCAGCAACGGTTGCAATAGAAGAGCAACTCAACAGTAGCGATACCAAAACACTTCAAGCATCTTGCATTTGAAGTAGACCCCCTGCCTCTTATCCTCTGGCGGTGTCTCCCGGTTGATGGCAGCTTGCAACCAAAGTCGGATCTCCGCAACGCCTAATTCTTTCAGAAAGAAGCGGGGGGGAACCTCACGTAATTTGTGGACTCCTCGTAGGAGTCCTTAAGGCATGAAGAAATGTGGTGATACACATGAAAGCCCTTCTTTTGAAAACCTTCCTCAAGGTCTCAAGGTTGCCCAGACATGATTACAGTAAACCCATAGACTGCAACCACAATAACCGCATTTCAATCACTACTCATACAAATCTTCTAATACCACGTTCACCTACCAGCAAGCTCCCGCAATGATCTATACTTTCAAAAAAAGGTCGGGAGTGACATCAATCATGGATGCCCATGCTACTGCCCCCCTCCACACCAGCCCGCCCAGGTTCCCACTGAATTTGCTGTGATTAGCCCTCAGGGATGAGGGTAGCTTGGCGGGGGTGCTTAATCCAAAAGATTCTACTGCACGAAGGTCATGTGAAGGATATGCAGCAGAGTCTCAGGGGCAGTTTGTGAAATATAGTCGGAATACAATGGCCATATGGCGCTAATTGAGGGATCTCCCTTCACTGATTCTTAAGCTGAAAGTCTGGGAAAGACCCCGGTGCCAATAGCCCCCTCAACTCTGCCTGGCAACACCCTTTCCGTCCCTCATCTCTATTGGTGACTCAACCAGGGTTCTACAATAGCAGCTGAGCTTGTTAGAGGGCAAGCAACCGCCGCCATCAACAAATATCGCTGCTGCTTCCGGTTGATGCATCACACTTTTGTGCAGGATCATCGCGAATCTGCGGAAACAGGGAAGGCTTGAAAGCATGTCGAAGCGTACGTCACTGTTGGGCAGATGAGGCTGCAGACTGTCTTATTAATAAATTATGGGAGCCTAGCTCAGAGCTTTTATTCTCCCTGAGTAGCAGCATTGTATTTAACAACGTAGCAGCTTGATGCTACTCTGGCTCTCGGTGTAACACCTCAAATGATCGAAGGAGCCAACCACGGTGAATGCCATTGAAGTGTGGCCATGTGTGTCCCACAATAGGCTTCTACAATCACCTGATAGTCTGCATTGTTCTGAGAATGCTGAAATACAAAGGCCTCAAAGCTCGGATGAACTGTAACAGTCTTGCCTCAGCCGGTGGGCAGCCTGGAAGGTCTTGTGCCTCGTACACTTGCTGGACTTCAAATGGGTGTGAGACACGGCGCTTGAATGGTACTGAATGCAGTTTATCAAAGCCATGGGCGGGGAAGAGTCCCGAAAGTCAGCATGTCAACTCAAAACAGTCAAGAGAGCAGCTGCCAGCTCTCACATGCCACGATACAGTACAGTATACTGCAGAAGCTCCATGCAATTAGGGCTTATCGCCGCGCAGCTTGACAAAAGCCCTTTGCGTCTTGAACACGGGAACTTCAAGATCTGCAAGCCTACAGGCCGCACAAAGCAGGCTTCCGGGGCACCTGCAAGATGCCAGCGTGTACATACCCATGTCCAACCCTTCACCCCCGAACCCAAGTTTGCCAACTTTGCGGTCATGCTTCAAACGGAAGGCTATGCTTCAAATCAAATTCAATTGCCAGCCAGGCACATGCCCGCAATGGCCTCGGCCATCTGTGAGACCGGGATGATGCCCTCCGAACTCCTGATACCCGAAAGATCAGAGAAGACAGGGCCCCAACCCCTACGGGTCATGAACAAAATCCTGAATGATCCTAAGCAAAGTATACGACCACAGTTGCTACAGCGACGCTTCGGTTTGGGTAAATCAGGGTCATGGAGATTTCACCCGCTCCTGATCCAGGGAAACAGAACTCTTTTTGGGGGAACTCCCATATGCAGAGTTGTGAAGGTTGCGGTCCCTTTGTACACCCGCAGAAGCATATTATTGACATCCCCGACCCCTGGAAAAATCACAAAACATGCAGGATCTTCAAACCGTGTGACTCATGATGAAACCAGGGAGCTCGAAGGAGCTCGCAGGGCCTACCTTTGTCTCGGTCTCGATCTGCTCCAGGGCCTCTCAAGTCAAAATGCATCCGCACTACCAAGCAGATATCTGTACTGCATCCATAATTGCTAGACTTGGAGGGGATGGTGCATTGGGGTGACTCAAAAGTGCGTCTGGAATCTGATGCTCTTATGGCACCGTGCGATTCAAGGCTACGAGTTTGGAGTGCCGCCGTACCAAGGTGTATTTTTGGTTGTTAAGTCTAGAACAATAGAACAATAACCAATGCACAAAGAGTTGGGCTAAGAAAAGCTGCTGCCCTGCCTGGTCCATTGCATGGCCCACGCTGCTCCATCTTTGGCGCTTTTGTTCGCGAACCTCCTGAATGGCTAGCAGTAGGGGTGCTTGCAGACTGTAAATTTAGCAAACATCATGCACAACTAGCTAACTAGCTAACAGGTGTCTGCGATGAAAGAACGCACCACAGCTGCAGGACTGCTGTAACCATCGAAAGACTTTACAAGAGGCATCTCGGTGCTTGGCACATGCAAAATGCTGAAGACGGCCCAGGCGCAGCTTTAGATAGCTTCTGATTCTGCGATCGCCGAGTCCGGAGGCCCTCTGCTGGGGCATCCAGATTTTCGGCATTTGCGGCAGCGGGCTCGGGCGTCGGATGAGTCCTGCTTTCTGCAAACGGCTCTCAGACATGTATTGCGCTACCTGCTCAACACAATGCAGCAGCTGCAGACAATTTCCAAGCACAAGCCCAAGTCCACAACAGTCTCCGCATTCGGGCTGAAGCATAAGGACCCCTACGATCCATGTCCCATAGACAGGTAATGGGAAAATGCCCGAGAATTTCGTTTAGGATGTGCAGGTCATGGCCATTGCTGAGAGCCTAGCTGGACGCCAACAGGTTCCGGAGCATCCGACCTTGGCAGGCCAGGCCATTGCATCCGCAAGCCTCTGAAGATACGACCAACGTATGGAAACAGTGACGAAGCATGCGCAATGTGTCTACCACTGGGGCACAAGCTCTTTGGCCAGCTTTCGCTTCCTGCCCCTCCTGTCAGGAATCGCACCTAGGCCTGTAGGCCTTAGGCCATGAGGCAGCAATCCATGAGAGACGTCAAGGTCCCCTCCTCTCCACCTTTTGGCCAGCTGGGGCCTCGTGTGGGGCGTGGACTTTTGGCCTGCGGATCTTCTGAGTCACAGCCATACCGAGTTTGGTTGAAAGCTGATGCAATGCTCTCAAGAACGAGGCGGCCTCTTCTCAGCTTGCTTTGCCTTTTCTCGGCCAGAGCCCTTCTTTGGAGGGATTTTGGTCTTGCGACTAAGGCGCGATTTTTTGTCTCCTCAGCTGCCGCTACTACTGCAACCCGACAGTGGTGTGTTGAACCTCTTAATTGGGGCGCAAGCGGCCTAAAGCAAAAAATGCCTCCATTTGGACCTCCCAAGCCCCAGCAGACCATCTACAAGGTGCACAAAGGCAGCTACGCTCACTCTACTACCTCCTGCTCATCTTATTGCAACGTTTCGCGCTGTCGCTACACGTCATGGTCTAAGCGGCACAGAGACCGTGCCGCTCAAAACTTACAACAAGGACGGTATACAAGCGGCTTCGCTGCGAGGAGGGTTGCGACGCAGGCTGTGAAGAGCGCTTGGGATCGCTTTCTTCCCTCGGACCTCGGAAGACGACATAGTCTAGCAAGAGGCAGCGAATGCGCATTTGGGGGGGGGTGGAGGGGCGTGGCGTTCTGTGTCACAAGTATAAGGGCATGACATTGCTGATGCTGGTTCTTGCAAGTATCTCTACTATTCCCGGGAACTGAAGCATCACAGCAGCTAGCATGTCTCTAGGAGCGTTTGCGTGTGGCAGGGCAGCAGACCTGGCCGTCCATTCATCAGCTAAAATGCCTGGAATTTCCTTTCAGTTCAGCCTGGCTTGCAAAGGCTTTGTCCATCTTTGTTCGACAAGCTGCTCAGCCTTCTTGCAAGGTCTGCATCCAAAGCAGCCCGCTGAAACTGCAGCAGCCTGCCGAACATTTCGGCTGACATGTGAAGACCTTCTGCAACTTGTAGCAGTCCGTGAGAAGCTGTACAAAAGAATTGGGTTTCTAGCACACCCCTGAATTGCGTCGCGAATACCAAACGAATCCATAATCTGTAATCCTAGTCACTAGTCTCCATGTTCTTTTCCCTTCTTGATTCGCTGGTATGATCCTGGCATCGGGAAGTAAAATCCCTTGTATAATATGTTCCCTTATTCCCTGCAAAGACCCCGGCAAGTTATGACTCCAATGCCACACGTCCTCGCAGCTGGGATGGGCCCATCGACCATTCCAAAAGCCAGGCCAACAGAGCTCACGGCCGCCCTGACAGCTTACTGGGAGATAATAGGGAATATGGGAATACAGTATATAGGGAGTACATTCTCCATATTCCCTACCCACCGGCAACGCTAGACAGTCTATATTCCCTTATTCCCTGGCCCTACTAACCAACTGTAGGGCATATAGGGCTTTCGGGGCGGTAGAGCTTGGAAAAGGTTACATTTCAAGTTTTGGGCGTCTTCACATTCAACATTGCTGGATGGCTTCAGGGACTTCAGCGGCTCATGGAATTGAATGGGAGGGTCTTGCAGTCCCTCATCAGTAAGCATCCCGCAGTCTGCTGTGAGCACGCAACATCATGGAACCGTACTAGTAACTTGAATGAATACCCTATCCATGTTGCCTGCAAAAGAGCTGGTCCAAAAACATGGAATGTCGTAGAGTCTTTGGATTCTGGAGTGTGGCAAGAATTTCCCCTTTGGCAACGCATACCTGCTCATGCAGGCAGACATCGCGGCCTTCACGAGGGCATCTTTTAGCCACATGTTCCACACTAAGCATTCGCATCATCAGACACTTGCGTTATCTATGTCGCGGAAACATTGTGCACGGTTACAGGGACTATGGGATGGCACCTGGTGATAACTCGAGTTTCTTTCCTTCATTACGTTCTTCAAGTCCGGTTACCAGCTGCCTCTCCCCTTAACTTGTTCTACGCTCCACCCAGCCTCTGATGTTTGTAGCAGAGGTCACAGCCCATCTCGCGTGGCTTTTCACATTGCCCACCCTGGCTTGCCACAAGACAAAAAATGGCACGAGCCAAGGCATGCACACAGTCACGACTAGCAGTTATGCAATTGCAAAACATGGTTGCAATCATGTTCTTGAAAAGGACACAGCAGGATAAAGAAGACAGCCCTATAGAGAATTGCCTAAACATGTAGTAAGAAGGGCGTGGAAATGTCATGGGATGTCACGGGCACGCCTGCCCGTTATTCCAGGTCCTAGCCATGCACAAGGTCAGGTCCTTGGCAAACAGGTGCCCACGGTTCAAGAACCTCTTCAGCGGCTTAGTATGCTTCAACGCTGCTGGAGGTCCGACACGCCGGTGAATTCAACGTTGCAAGGGGAACAGCAGGGCCGCACGGGTTCTTGCACACATGTGCTGGCAGCTTCCTGTCCCAGCCGGCCCGCGCTGATGCCTGCTCAGCGCGGTCCGTGGTGCCGGATCGGCTAACAGCAGGAACGGCATGGAGCAACTGGCAAGGACCCGGCAGAAGAGAAAAAATCGGTGGGCTGGATCAACGGCACAATGCTCTGAACAGAAATCTGGCTCGTATTTCACCGAATTCGTATGCACATCAACCCACCTGGCGTTCCAATCAGTACGTTAAATAGGAAACTGTTCTAGATTTGCCTTGAGAACCACTGCCAATCTGAGAACCCCCTCCGTCCCCCCACTACCATAAACGTTGACACAAGAGCACAATTGCAGCCGCACGTAGCGGCGTAGCGCAAGCATTGGTTGTGCCAGCTTTGTGCAGCGAAAGCACAAGTTCTTTCGGCGAGAAGATCATCCACGTCTCTGAGCCCTCCAATACCTCCAAGGCGAGCCAAACTTTAAGCCAACATTCTGCCATGATACTTACGAGGCACGGACTTGCTCTGGCTTGATATAGACCATCTATTACCAACAAAAACTGGGGTCTCAACACTTGGAAGCACAGCCCCCCGGTATGATGGTACCCGAATTCCCTAGCCGCATATTGAAGATTCGCCAGGACTTCATTGTAGTCCATTTCCATTCTGCAAATTCGTACTGCGGCCCTGAACCCTACTAACCCTGTGCCAAGTGCAAGGTAGGGGGCTTGGCAAGTCACCCATCTTTTCCCACTCACCGGTTGCCTATACACTCCCCCTGCTGAGAGATTTGCCTAAGAGATTTGCATCACGTGGCCTATTTGCAGATCCTTCAGAACCCAAACCTTTCACGACACGACGAAACAAGCTCAAAGTGGTCGTGTAAATCCAAATCAGAGCAACCGGCGCAAACCGGAGTAATTGTTCCAAACCTGGTGCCTTCTTTGGTGCTTCTGCATGCGGACCAGGCATTGGCTCCTGCGAACAATGGGGAGGGCGCTTGAAGATTCTCCGGCTGAAATGCAGCCACTTGATCTGCTGTACACTGCAAAAGCTCTGAACTATGGGGTTCATGCCACCTTCAACCCCCCACTCTTGCACCAACCTCCCCTCTGGTTATTGTGTTCCTGCGTCATGTTAGGACATGTGCATTTCATATACTTCTTAAGGACTCTGTATGGCTGTGCGCAACAACAATAGTCATAGCCGCTTCTTCGGGTTGCCAGTATACTCTGGATGTGCATGTCCGAGTTGTTTTTGCACGTATAGCGAACAGGCGGACAATTAGCCATTGGTGGCCACCTCTCACTTACAAGGGTGCCCATGTCAAGCTAAACATGTTGAGTCTGGAGCTCCTTGTTGCTGTTGCGTTGTAAGACAAGGAGCTAGGAGCCCATTTTGCTTGTTTGCATGGCTCGCTGCTAGAACGCTAAAGATGTAGTTTAGCGTGCCCAAGCGCAGAGCGACAAGACCCATCCAACAAATTTGAGGCTCCGAGTTGCAAGGCAAATTGGCAGCCCACCATTCAAGGAGATGGAACTAAGTCCTGGTGAAGCAATCCCATGGCCATGAAGAAACCCAGCGCTCGCCTCAACAGCCGGTGCTGGAGCCTCGGCAGCTCGACGCCAGACCTTGCGGATGTCAGACCGGAGGCGTGAGGGAGAGGTGGACTTCTGGAGTGAACATACACAGAAACGGTTTCCTGGTCAAAAGCCCAAGCCATCCGCACAGCAACGCACGTCCATGGGGTCATTTATTTATGATCGTGGACCTGCATACGTTCGCGCATGCTATGCGAGGATGCAAGCTCTCTGCCTCCCTCTGCAGCCGCGCCATGAGGAATGCCATTCCTGGGGAGAAGAAATGACCGGCGAAAAAGGCTGAGATGGGCTCCGCGCCATGACTGGAGAAAGGTTTCAAGAGCTTCAAGCACGAGAAACCATGACCGGTTCCTGTACATCAATGCCAAGCCGCGCCAGCTGCCCCAAGCTCGGGCATTGAACCACCGAGTCTCGGCTTTGTTTTTGCCTGCTGAGAAAATGGCTGATTGAATCTGAATTGTACTTGTAACATGACGTTGAGGTACATCAATCTATGCGAGCCAGATTCAAGTGTCTGGTCATGCATTGCCTTCCTCAGCTTTCCCTGTTGCATAAAGGGCTTGGGCAAATTGCTCAGGCCCGTCACAATACCGTTAGTCTTGCTTCCAAGCTTAACAAAGACACAGAATCAATCCCATGCTCGGAAACCTTGACTTTATCAGTCGTGTCCGCTCTTCATCCCATGCCCTTCTGTCACTTCCCCGTTTCTATAGAAAGCTCCCTAGCATACTTCCTACGCCTCCTTCTGGTAAGTACAGTATCCAGAACTTCCCGCAATCCGTTGCTTCATTCTGGAGGTCTAGGAGGTTTGAAGCAACTGTTACCCCTGCCACTTCTAGAATAAAGAAAATGCCCTGGGCGGCGCTTTATTTTTGATTACACTTGCAGCTCAACAAATTAAAGCTTAGAAGCTTGTGGTTACTTGACTCCACAAATTACGGGCCAGGGAGAACCGTTTCCTGTCAGCACGTTCGACTTTTTTACGTTTTCAAAAACAAAGCCATGCACTACAACAAAATCGCCGGCCTGGGATTGCCTTTCGAGCAGTTCGCCAGCCAGCACCCTTCGCGTCACTCCAATTCCTAAGTGCACTTCCCGGAATGTAGTCTTGAGCTGGCGATACAGCGATACATAATCATATTCTGCTAGCTTTGGCTCAGCGGCCCAGTAGTCTTAATGCCGACGCGCTGCTTCTGCTACCTGGAGGTGATTACACTCCCGGAAACTAACATGGAAACCCAAAAGGGCCCTTTAAAGACTACAGTCCCTCTAAAAGATGACTATATGGGTTTCCATGTTAGTTTCCAGGAGTGTACGGCTATTGCCTGCTCCCTTTTGCCCGCATTGCTTCTGGCGGATACTGCTCTAAGGATCTTTGCACGTTGCATTTTTGCCAGGCCCGCTTGTGGGTGGCTTGTGAGGCAAATTAGCAGTAAGGTTCCCAGTGGAAGCAACACTGCACGGCCGAACCATCAAGACCCACACCCCCTACCTCTGAAACGCGCGCCTTTCGCAACGCCTTCATGGCAACTTGCAAGAGAAAGTCCACAAGCGAAGCACATGTTGCAATATGGGGGTTTGTAAAAAAAATTGAAAGTCTCTCTTGTCCCTATAACAGGGACATGCCCGTATCTGGCCCCCCCATTGTCGTAAACGCCCACATTCTACGTGAACAAAGCCAAGGTTCGCAAGCCCTTCCAGTGAGACGGCGGCAGCCCCTCCTGGAAAAGGGTTTGGGTAGGAAAAAGCTACGGTAGAGTTCTGCGGCTGGCATTGTTGCCGCTGGCTGCTTGCTGCCTGCTGCGTGCCGCTGCTGTCGCTCTGCCGCTGCTACTGCGGCTACTGCGGCTACCGCCGCCGCCGCCGCCGCCGCCGCCGCCACCACCACCACCACCACCACCACCCCCGCCGCCGCCGCCACCACCACCACCACCACCACCACCACCACCACAACCACCACAACAACAAGAACTACGACTATGACGTCGATGTCTACTAAATCTGCTTACTGCTAATCCGAGTATGTTTCTAAACAATGGTAAGGCGAAGGTCAAAGGGGCACCCTACGGTTTTGAGGTCGGAAACGATGCTGTCGCCTGTCACATCGGAATTGTCAAGCGTCTTTGAAAGATCAGGTGAAAGGGTGTCATGGCCGGCACTTTGGAGACGCCCATCCTGGCAGCTCTTCTTTGCGAACTCCAGGGTTTTCCGGATCGGGGTGCCTCTGCAGCGCAGCATGATGCCCTCTGACATTAACGGTGGGTCGTGATCGTTGCTAGCAGCATGATGGATTTCATCCTTCTTTGCAGACAGTTGCGCTCATTGCTATGTCAAGCTGTTTCTTGATGCTCCGACCTGCAATTCCAAACGGCAAAACGACACAGCCCTGGTAGTCGTTGCATGGACTGCTCCCCTTTGTAGGCTGAAATAGGCTTAGCCAGGCCTAGCCGCCACAATCAATGGCCCAGCATGCAAGAAACACTCCAAATATCTAGCATGCTCCCGTCTTCTTCCAAGTAACACTATTGTGCACTCATGCTGCTGCTCGGTGCCGGTGCTGTTGGCGTTGCCGCGGCGGCTGCTGCGGCTGCTGCGGCTGCGGCTGCGGCTTCGCGGGTGCTGGTTCTGGCGTCTGCTGGCTGCTGCTGCTGCTGCTGCTGCTGCTGCTGGTGGCAGGCGTGGTGGCAGGTGTGGTGCTATGATGGTGTGGCGCGGCAAACAACGGCTTGTCCAAAATGGCCAAACGAAACAAGACGAAACACCATGAGGCATAACTGGAGCAGCCTCTTTGGGTCGGCCTCACCGGAGAAGCAAGTCTTGAATTCCTGAGTGCCAGGGAATGACTTCTGGTTTGTTTGCAGCACAGTCATCATTCAGAATTGCAGCGGCGTTGTTGCCGCCAAGTTGCGTTGTAAGAGCCGAGCTGGAGCCGCGCGCCAGGATCACAAAGAGCTCCTCGTTCTAAGATCCAGTGGCGTGTATAAGGTGCCACGTTTACACCACAACATCAAAAGAAATAATTAGATTTAATGGATTTTCTGTTGATGGGCCATGTTCTGTTGTCTAGCTGAACATCGGCTGGACACTGCTCTTCACCCAAGAAGCCTGCCAGTGTGAGGCGGGCATCGTCTGGGTCTGGTGGCCACGCATATTCGCCACCTGCAGGACCATTACAGAGGCATGTCGTCCTCTGCACCATACTGCCATGCAAAAGGGAAGTGTCGCAAGCAATTCCATTTCATCTTCATGTTTGATCACAGATTTTGCCTCTCGCTGGTACGGGCTGTTCGCCTAAGATAGGGCAACTTGCACCGCACATCTGCCCATGTTTGGCCCTTGCTTGGCCTCAGCAACTGAACGGAATCCTCGCAAGTTGCGGCTGCATTACCCAAAACAAAGCCTACACTACACTGCCTGATGACAAGCAAATGATGACCTTAAAAGCATGACACTACATCATCGCACAACATGCAAGAAGGGCAACCGGAGAAAGCACTTGAAAGGATCATGCTGCAGCTGAAGGGCCCGCTACCTCAGCAGCTTCCCCCCCAACAACGGGCGCTTGTGCTTCGCGTGGCTCCGACTCCTGACCTGCATCTTACATTTCAAGGCTTGACGCATGCACAACTGCGAGAAATAGTTCATGGGGGGCGAAAAATTGTTGCCATAGCCGTACAGTAACAATCTGTTGTTATGAGGAGCGAGCGCACGGAGCTTTAGGAACGCCGGCTAGCACCCTACAGGAACTCTGAATACCTTCGCTTGAAGTCCCCGGAAAGGCCATGATCCAACCAGAGTCCTCGAAAACTCTGCCAAGTAGGAATCAGTATGAAATTGGGTTCTGCTTTTGAATCTGCTGGGTCTTGGTAGGTGTCTCTTCCCTTGTCTGCAAACCCATTGCCTTCAGGACGGCCTGGCCAAAAACCCTTGGAGTAGTTCCTTCCTAATTTCTTCTCGAGAGCAGGTTGCTCAGCTCACGAGGATCAACTTATAAGAATGAGCCAGCTGGAACTCGGAAGCGCCTTCTTCTCGAACCTGTCGTGGGCGCCCACGTTTCCGGCCTTGACTGGGGCTGACAATGCTTGCAAAGAGGGCTTGTCGGAATGCGGAGCAAGACAACACAGTATGGATTCCATGTCAACTTGAATCTAGCACGGAGGGCTTGAAATCATCGAACTGCCGGAGAGATTGGGGCTCTGAGGAAAGTAGCTCATAATCGCAATCTGCACCTTGAGAAACTCAGTCATTGTTCTTGAAGGTTGTACGGTAGCACATGGTCCCGACAGATTTGCACGATGCTGTACTTCTTCTGCTCTGGACGGAGAGGGCTTGACCGAGCAGAACATCGGAAAGCGGGTGGCGGGACGTGACAACTTCATCAATGGCCTGGCTCGCGCACGTCGTCTGCGGCGTGCTCTGGCTTCGGCTTTGGCTTGGCCTTCTTTGCAGGCTTGTCGCCTTCCAAGCACCCCTTTCACGCATAAATGAGGTAACAGAGCAGCACTCGATGTTGCAATGTCAGCCTTGCATAGCCATTGAGTCCGGTTGACACTGGGGCAACAAGAAGCTCAATCCATGGGCCACGCTCGTGCCTGTATATGAGGAACATACAACGTTGGGGATCACCAGTTTCAGCAAGTTTTCGGGGCTGTGGATGTGTCTTCCTATGCCCTATCCAGCGATCCTCGGCTCACGAGTGCACGCTGGATTGGGAGACGTACCTTCAAGTTGTTTCATTAGAAGTATGGTCCCCCATGTAGGCCCCTCGGCTTTTTGGGGGGGTTCTAGGGACCCTTAAAGCCTTTATAAACAAATTGGGTACTGTCAGGCTACCCGTTAGACAGGCACACATATATATGTATATACATATGTGAAATGTCGGGTTCAAGGTTCCTTCACATAAAAAAACACTAGCCTGGCCTGGTTCAGCCTTTGGCTTGGGCTTTGCCTTCGCTTTCTGCTTGGGCTTCTCGCCTAGGTAACAGAGATCTTTCGCAAAGATTCTGCATGGATAATAATGATCCCATGTGACCGTGATGTTTTAGAAGGAGCGAGATCATCGCGTTCAGTTTGGAACATTAGGAGGAGGAGGAGATCGCCACAACAAGGTGAGGGGTGACAGCAGGCGGCCCCAAGGCCCTGAGACACAGACCTGCTGCCAGAACCTCGCTGGATTTCTCGCGTTTGCCGATTGCGGACTGTGGCGGTCGGCCGCGCTTTCCTCAGTCTCCGAGGGCGGAGGCCCTTTCTACTACTTTGGTGGAATTGCTTCCCCTTGAAAGGCGCTTTCCATCGAGGGCTCTGGCTCTGGCATTTCAGGGACTATTCTGGTGCCATTTGTCTTGTTGACACTCTTCCTGGCGACTGTCTTTATTGCTATATGTGCCCTTTTGATTTCCAGTGGGCATGCGGCCAAGAGTTACTCAGTCGCGAACAGGGACCTACTGCGACTGTCCGCTACTGTTAAAGGCACTGTTACTGCTGCAGAAACTCAGCTAGAACTTGGAAATCCAACATCCAAAGGATTAAGCTTCCTGCTTGTCACTCTGTGAGCAGCCTCGAAAAGCTTGAGAACGACACGTACAAACCCAATCCGAAACTCCCACACGTGAATGCCGAACAAAGTCTTGTTTCGATGCCATTGGTCATCGCGCAAGGCTGAACAATTGAACAAGGTTGCAGGATCTTCTTAGAAAAACACCCTGTAGGAGCACACCCCAAACTTGATTGGTACCGAGGCTGGCACGTTGGGAAGGAGCAGCCTGACATCGGACTTTCACAGAACAATTCGTACTTAGATGCTGCCCAAAACCTTAACGTTGCAAGCCTTAAATGCCTACTGTCGATGTCATACTACTGCAGAGAGACGTTGCCCCGTGCCTCCTCTACTGCCGCAGCTGCAGCTTCAGCTTCTGGAAGTGCTTCCTCTTGTTTCTCCTGCAAGAAGAAAATCAGAAAGCTCAGGAGCAGGCCTTCCTGAATGTGGGAACCAACTGTATTCACTGCTTTGCCTCCGCAATCAGGTGGGGAGGAACATCTTCCACCTCAGCAGGTGAAAAATGTGAGACCCTGGTTAACGCAAAGCTGCATGACCAACGAAGCCGGAACGCTTGCTACCGGGACTGCATGAAACATGGTTATATCGATCTACCAACCAGGATCTGCGCTAGACGACAGGAAGGAATCCTTGAAATGGATCTGGGATGTACATCCGCCGCATCAACCACCAAATCACTTTGATTCTGGTGTTGTGGGATACCAGGGCTGCTAGGGCCCTGGCTTCATCGCTTGCTTGCTCTTGCAATTCACCCCCAGATTCTCTGGATGTGCCCGGCACAGCCTCAGGCAATCAGTCAGGTAATCATCACCGAGCGCGGCCTTTCTCAATTTGGACCTACGTGCTGGGATTCACGGTGTCAATAATGTGTATTTATACGCACGAGGCCTACGAGCAAACAGCATGGCAAACACACTGCACTCTTGCTGGTCACTGCCAGGATCCTCTGTGTACTCTGCCTAGACTGCTCTCAATGGCTCATGTCAGGGTCATGTATTCTCAAAATCCCAACTAGGAGCTGCTTTGTGCTCCTCTCCTTCGCCAGTGCTGACTTTGCTCACGGCGTGTGCCGCAACCTTGGCTGCATGTCAGCAAGAACATCATGTGGGAATTTGTCTAATGGCTGTTCCCAAAGGGGGCAAATTTCTACGGGGACCCGCGTTGCAATAGGAATTCCACTGTACGCAACCTTAGTATGATGGGCTTAGGGAATCCCCATGTATGCAATGTGGGCCAGGATGGCCCTGCGCTCCGTTTTAAAGGCATGGGGCTCAGCTACTACTCAGGACAACTTCAAAAGACGTGACTCGCATATGTCCCGCGCCCTCGGCATGCCTTTAGGACTGATGGATGAAGACCTGATATGTAGCAGAAAGTAGCTGCGGGTGCTGACGAAGGAAGCAGACCCTCCCGTGACCCCACAATGTCTGCAACATATTCCCAAGCGACTGCACACAGCATGCCACACATTCATGAAGCCCTTGCCCAGTTCTTGAGCAGATCTGGCCCTACGTAATCCTGTTCGCTCCTTGCATCCTTGGCGCCTGATTAGACATAAGAGCAAAAAGTTGATCCACCCAGTGCGGTCAGGCGGCTAAATTCTCGGCGCATACGTCAGAAGCACAACTGGCCGAAGCGATGAGTCAAAACAACCACGCTTCATGGATTTGCAGTTTCGTGGCACCTCCATAGATTCTGAAGAGGAGCCGGATTTGAACATCCGTCATACTCATTACGCTCACAGCAGTGCCACCTTCTGCCCCACCTTGGCACGACATCAGATGCATCTTCCATCACGAAGCCGCTGGAGGAATTCAGGCTCAGTATGAGTAGTGCTGGGTACGCTCTCTGCACGACTGGATGCGAGCATGCACTGCGAGAATGCTGGTACGTTGGTCTGCGTTTGACTTGATCCATCGCGCTACGGCAACTTCCTTTCAATAACTGTGGAGTTTGCACAGCCCATACTCGACTTCAAGGGAATCACGTCCGCACCACACCAACAGCAGTGGCCAACACTAGAAATCGGATGTCTCCTCTTGCACTCTGGCAATCTGCTTCTGATGATCGTCTTCGGCCCCACGAAGCTTTTGAGCCTTAGTGTTGCTTTACCTTCAAACCTGGTGGTTTTCGCCGCTCGGCGGATGGGAAATTATATATTTGCACAGGGACACATTACCTTGTCCACTGCCTGCCTCCTTTTCCTGAGGAGGCCCGAAAAGGCCGCGCACAGACAGCCCGCTTTTTATCCCATTCCGGATCGAGATGCCCAAGGCATTTTCATGTTGCTAAACATCTGCAGAGGACTTCAACTGTGATCCGCACCATCTCGTGCAGCTGCTGCTGCGTAGCCTGCACCTTAGACCTGCGCCGCGTCTCAGAATTTCACAGCTGCCACCGGCCGCTACATCATATACCAACCTTTTTGTCCTAGCTTTTGGCCGGGGGGTCTGCGGCATCACAGCTACACGCCTTGGTTGTCCACAAGTTGTGTAGATATTGCTCACATACTGCTGTCTTCCAGTATTCCATACCATTCGGCCTCAGCTCTGTCTCGCGCGATATAGCTGCCGCCAACTCCTGGCACCCAGGAGGGGTTGGAGCCGAATCGACACCACCGGCCCCGTCAATTCTCACCACCATCATCACCATCATCATCATGATCACCGCACCACAGCTGGCCAGTGCTAAGATGGCTGGCTATACATTGAAGACAGTGCTAAGATGGCTGGCCATACATTGAAGATAGACCTTACATGGCTTCCACTTCCTGTTGAAGACAGACCTAGCTGTCATCCACTACTTTGGACATGAGCTGAATGCACACCCTCCTGGCTTTTGTAGTCCAGGTCAAGTACGTCACGTGCTGAAGGGCTGCGGTGCTTCCTCCAAGAGCCCTCGATCGAACTTCACAAGAGCCCAACCCCTCTAAGACTCTAGGATCCTTGAGGTAATCCTCATATTGAAATCCGCTGAAGAAGCCTACCACCTTCACTCACAGCCATTCCCCTGTGCCAAGTTGTCCCCTGATACAGAAAGTCCGCAGCCTCCTGGATGGCCTCTGTCTTTGATTGGGCTGCGTGCGCCGCCTCAGTGTCTTGCAGCCGATCCCACTTTGTACGAAATTTTTCTGCATACTTGACGAGCAATCCAAGCTCAACAGTAATAAAACCCATATAGATTTGTAGAAATTGTTTTGTCGGGGGTCCAAGCCGCTTTCAAGGTGGGCTAGAACAAAAAACATATCTAAACATGTCTTTCCAGACTCAAGTGGAATGTTAAGGATCCTAAGCGAGTAAACCTAAGTCTTAAACCTTGAAACCCCAAAACCTAAGATCTTAATCTGGAATTCTAAGAGACTAGAGCCTGCTGCCCTCAACATGCACATAGGAGGAGCTGATTCTGAACCAGATTTGCTTACCAAAATTCATTAGGAATTCAAGGCTCAGACGTTGCTTCCTGAGCTACCGCTTACGGACCTTGCGGGGCAGTGTCTTTACCTACATTAATGGAACATCCCCTAAAAAACAGCACTTCGTGCCGGGGTCATTCGTTTCGAAGATTTTCAACAATTTAAGTCTGTTTACAAGCAGTCAAGAAATCCAAATCAACTGAAATCCAATTTGCACCCATTTCAATTGAAAATTCAAAAATCTGATCTACCACCAGTTCTATATCTAATGAGACACAAGCAAGTTTCATTCAGGTTCCATTGCAATCTAATTAAATCAAATCAATTCGTTCTCCCCTGCTTCTCTTACTCTTGCTTCTCTTAGTCTTACTGCCTACTCCATCTGCTTCTTATTCCTCATCCTCTAACTCACGCTCTTGCTCTTACCTCCTTCTCTGTTCTTTCTGCTTCTGCTTAACTGTACTGCTCGTACTCCGCATGATTTACTTTTCCTTTTCGGATCTCTGGAATCATGGGGCTCGGACATTGTTAGGGGACTGTGGGGACCAAGGGGTGCCCTTACTATTGAGGAGTGAGGATTAATTAGGCTCACCCGTAAAAGACTCCAAAGGCAACTGCTCACGATGATTTGGGATCAAAGCACCAAGATTTATGAATCTGCTGACACGCTGGCTTCATCCACTCTTCATCTATGCAGCGGAGGATGCGGAGCGTACTGTAATCCTTTCCGAGTCAAGCACCTGCAGATTTTTTTCACGACCATACGGCGCCTGTATCCGAAGAAAACAGAACCCTCTGCACAAGAGATCGTGAGAGTTAAGAATAGAACCAATTCATGTTGGAACTTTCGAACGCAGCTGCGGCAACAAGCTGGGGATTCAGACCTCCCTGCCAACTCCATCCATCTCAGACCTCCAAGGAGCAGATGGTCTAAAATGGAACGCAGAAGTTATCTTCTGCGACTTGCTTGAGGCCTCGCCTAGACGATCGCTCAAGAACTCCCAGGTCCCAGGCCCTGAGATTCCTTCTTTCCACCCTGCCTACACTGTAGTGCGCATTTCGTCGCTTGCCGAATACCATTCCCTCTACTCTTTCTGCAATTTCCATGAAAAGCCCATCCCTGCCTCAGCTCAGCCTCTCGGCCCTCTGCTGCAGAAAGCCGCTCGCGGAGGGACTCGAGCTCCTGCCTCTGGTCATCCTGAAAGGCAGCAGCGGCATATGATTTTCTAGTTGAAGGCCATGAATCCTTCGAAGGGATTCTTATGATGGGGTTGTATCGTTTCGGGTGGGCAGACAACAGGGGACCCTTTTTGGAGAACTTCTCATCAAATATACCGAACTTCAGAAATGCGTGCCACAATACGATTTCGTAACAGCAGCCAGGTGTAGTAAGAAAACAAAATTCAAAATCGAAAGACAGAAACGAAACGTCACTAGCACTTCGATTTCGTGGTCAACATAAAAACATTCACGTCGCCATAAAGGGTAGTCGTGTGCGTTGTCATCGTCGCCGTCACCTCCGTCGTCAACGTTGTCGCCGCCGCCTCTGCCACAGAAGCACAACCTCTCCAGCCAGCCAGCTCGACCCAACAAAAGTCGGGACACGGCCCTAGCACAGGCCAACAAGGAACTAAGGTCCGGACATAATGACTTAAGTCAACAAATGCCAAACTCCATCTGTTGCAGGTTGTGGTTCTTTGCCCCTTTCGTGTATGTAATGCTTCTACAGCGGATCCGACACGTGCAAATGGTCGCGGATGCAGTGGCTTTCCTGTGTTCTCTTATGCAGAGGAGCACTTGCAATCGACATTGATTCTGGACACAAGAATCGGTTCAGGAGCCATGAGGACTTGTTTCTTTCTCTTGCCGAAGCTGCACGTGTTCCTGAGACGCGAATTCCAACGGAGCCGGTATGTGTGGCTCCACTTCCGTTCAGGGAGAACTTCTAAAACTGCATGCAGTATCCACTGAAGCATCCTGGAACCAGTGCCAAAACAAATCCACCCACATGTCAGTGTGGGGGAAGATGGCACTGGTGACTTACTCGTTCAGGGCCGTAAGGTGATGACCCATCGCACATTCTGAGCCAATGTGTTGACCGAGCGTGCCTGGATAATTGGGCAGAAAGGTTTGCGAATCTTACGGGCTCAGCTGCGCCCCAACCTTTATCCGCGCTCTTGTCGCAAAGCGCTGAAAATTCCTCTTAAAGTCTCTGTAATGAAACACTATAACTTTCACACTGCACCAAAGCACTGAAGCAGTCCTCGGCCAGATGATGCTGTGCCAATGCCTAACAAAGCAAAGCTTGCCAGGTTCTGAGGTTCTGGGCAGCTCCTTGCGCTGCTGGTTACCTTTGCCGAGCTATGGTCTGATATCCCAACTGATGCCATCGAAGCCCTGCGCTATGACAAGGCTGGTTACTTCGGAAAAACTATTCAGACCACAGCAGTACTGACAACCATGATCTTCACAATAACCATACTCCTGCAAATCAAGAAAAAACTGCGGAAGCCACCATGGAAGCGCGCTTCCCTGCGGACTCTGCCACCTGGAGCTGAGACCTGAGTGTTCAAGTGGTTCTGACCCATTGCGGAATCAAATTGAGGCTGATACTAGGTTGGAACAGAACTTTCACACGGACAAGGACTATCATAAGAATAAGCTTCCCATAGCTCCATCAGGGATGTTCCTTGACAGCATGTCCAGGCAAGAATCGCAGCACCAAAGCGTGTCAGTTCGGACACCTTACATTGATACCCGGAGTTCTGCCAGACAGTGCCGCATCTGTGAAAAGATATCCGTACCTGGTCAAAACTGAAAAACAAAACTGGAGTGAACTTGCCACAAATGTAGCAACAACGAAGTGATCGGGCTTCAAGCAAGGCCTTGAGCACAAGGGAAAAGAGAGCACATGCTCCTGTTAGAATGGCAGCTGAAACTCTATTAAACCACTGCGGATCCTTCCCTAATATTATCCAGAGACATTTCCCGACATCTCCCGACGACTGCTGCTATAGTAAATGGTACCTTGCTGCAACAAATTCGGGTAATCGGGCTGCTTCTGAATCTTGTGCTAATCATGACAAGGCTTACGGTCTCTCATCCGCAAACGCGACTCAGCTCTTTCCTGCAGAAACAGCCGGTGGGGTGCTCGCCCGCCCGAGTGCCCGAACTTCGCTCAGGGCTGATACGGGGTTGAGGATGCCGGGGAGGCCCACTTTGAAAAAGGCGTCTTGTTTGTACAAGCCGCTTTGACCATAAAGAACTAGAACCTGGATGAACAACCCGCGAAAACAAGCAACATGCCTTGGGCAATGCTGCTGAGCTGACTTCTTGGGATCTGATTTCTAGTTGGGGGTGCTTCGCCGTAAGATCTGGGGCGTGCATGTCGACCACAGTCGGTCCGGTTCACTGACGATTGGCAACTTCGTGGTCAGCCCATTTCAACTCCCAAGCTATAAGCTCGTTGGACCGGGAAGTGTCCGAGGGCTCTACTGGGAGCAGCGAGGCCATTGCACGAGTGAGCCAAGTCAAATGCTGCATTGCCTCCCGCTGGGACTCCTCCACTGCCTGGAGTTCATCCCACAGCTTTGAAGTTTGCTGCTTGAGGGAAAAGAGATCTACAGATCGTGCCGTGCCATGCAGCTGCATGCACCTTTCCGAGAAATCCTTGTAGCTGACCAGGTGATCTCCATCTGCATCCAGACTGTCGAATAAGGTCCAGCAATCGACCGCATCGACTTCAATCTTTGCGAAAAACGCCTTCATCTCCTCTTGCTGGAAAAGTTCCTCGAAGTCTGAGAGGCTGATTTGCCCAATTCCATTCACATCAATTTTTGCCCATAGATTCGCCACAAGTTGCTTGAATGTCTGCACGTGCCGCAGCAAGGTCTCCTGATCCTTCTCGCGGGTCTTGATGGCACTATTCACGAAGACACCTGCGCGGTAATGTGCCATATATATACATATATATATATGTGTGTGTGTGTGCTTGTAGGTTTGCTGTGGTGCCAGCAGCCCCCGAATGGAAAAAGGCACCCTTTGGACTCACTGCACTCAATAAAGAGGAAAGTGCAACCAGCAGCAGTTGCAACCCTCTCACTAAAAAAGCGAGTCATCACAAACATGACAACCAAACAAACAAGCAAGCACGCATTCAAGCATCCCTATGCGTCTTGGCCCAAAAATCGTCATTCACTTGGCCCAAGAAAGGAAGCATGCACAACCTCTTCGTCTTAGCAACCCAGCCAATCCTCTCATGAAGAAGGTCTGCAGGGACAGGTGGCCGGGCTTCAATCAACGCACTACGCGGCGCCAAGTGCGACCACGTACCCAAACGGCCACATCAATTGCGACGATCACTTCCAGCGCCACCCACGCGACCCAGACCACCGCACCCAGCCCAATGCTCCGACAAGCAGGATTCTGCATGTAACGGCGAATTCGGTCCCAGTCCCTCTTAACAGCATCCTGCAGATCCCATAGCTCATGCCTCTCCGCCGAAACAAAACAGCACCAAACGTAAGCGCCAAAGCCATCACGCATCCATCTCCAAGCGCCGTGTTCGGACCAACCTTTGTCCTTCATCCACGTTCGAAGCGTGTGAACGGGACTCCCAAGTTTGGCCTCCCATGACCAGACGTGGTCCCGGGCTATACGAAACACGACCCGAATCAGGGAGCTGGCAGTCACGCAGTCAGGTTGATTGATGGCCTCAGTCACAACGGCTCCAAGCCACTTCTTCCACATCCAAGCAACGCACTGCCCGCATCTGAACACAGGCCACAATTTATTCGACACTTGCAAGGGCGGCAGTGTCGCAAGTGTCCGATCCAACCATATTATGCCATGCTCAACGCAAGCGTGCGAGCATCTGTAGCCAAAACATCCGTACCAAGCTTATTTTCCCTGTGATTGTTGCCCTGCACCTACCCTGCGAGGCAACACCGAGGAAAACGACTTCTCAATGGCATCTATCAACGGGACAACTACGCCCAAGCTCACGCATCTCGGCTGCGGAATTGGCCATGAACTCGGCTTTATCATCGGACTCAACCAAGCCAGCCTCAGCAAAGCAATCCTTCCAAGCCTGATGCTTGCGAGCAAGATTGCAAGACGTGGAAGCACCATGGACACTCCCATCACTTCAGCAACATCAACCGGAAGCCCGTCTCGAACAGAGTAGACACCCGATTTCAACCACAAGGCGCAGACAAGCGGACCGCACGGTTCATGTCAGTCGACAGCGGCTGCCTACCAACATGCCCTTGCCAGCTCATCGGCATGAAATGCTTGCACAAAGCAACCAACTTAAGATTACAGCCCATCTCCCTCAAATAATTCCGCCGTAGGAGCTTGAATATGCATGTATAAACATATCGATAGATAGATAGGTATGTATATATACCAGCAAATGCGTCGGCATACTTTTTTTCGTCTATCGAGGTCGAGA